>CM043697.1:109111977-109161977 GCA_023935145.1 Bretschneidera sinensis
CTTATTTTCTATTATTGATTCAGTTGTAGTTTGGATTTATTGTCAAAACATTGTTATGATTTACTCTTTGATTTAATTAGAAGATTTTCTCCTAATCCGATGATAGTATCTTTATCTTCGATATAAGTCTAGTCATGCTCTTCTTATGCCAAGATTATTGGATGTGATTGAGTCCAGTAGATTTATCTTTTAAGTTTGTCCATTACTACGATATTGTCATTAAGATATATTGTCGTTTCTTGATAAATCTATAGGATAGCTCATGTGTTTTCATCGAAAGTAAAGAGTATTTCATAGCAATTGCATTTGGGTTTACATATGCTTTGATTAAATATTTGTCGATTGCCTGTTTGGGATGTGAAACTAGCAATCGAGATAAAAAATAATTGAATCAAGATCAAAATAAGGCAACGAATCTAGGGAGAATTCCCGGATCCTTGTTATTTCTTTATTATATTCTTCAATCTATTTACACAATTTTCTCATATTACTTCACTATCAAAACACAAATTTTCTCACTTGATCTTTATTGTTCGTGTTCAGGTTTACAATTTTCTTTGTAGTTTGCTTTTCTTCATGGGATCGACACCTTAACTATACACAATAACCGCATATTAGTTTGAGCGTAATCAAATTTTGGTGCCGTTGCCGGAGAAACGCACTTAAGTACAAGGAAGATTGTCAACTTTGAGATAAGACGGTAGTATTGTTTCTTTCTCTAAGTTTTTGATTTTCTTTTATTATTCTGTTTTATTAATTTTCGCTTTAACTCATTTGGTGTATGTTTAGACCGAGAGATTCGTGAGGTAGATTCATTAAAGGACCCGAAATAGAGTTACCCTCTCATTCCTTGTCCGTTAATGAAACCTTGCCTAGATCAAACCATGGTGTACACCCAAATGAGAACTTGGAGGATTTTGTTAACATGGCTGATAACCCCAATGAGAATGTTGCTAGGAGACTTAAGGATTACTTACATCCTAGCCGAACAGCCACACCATCATGCATCATGTTTTCAGCCAATACTCGCCATCAAGATTTTAAAATAGGGATGATACAGTTACTCCTTACATTTCATGGCTTGGAAAATGAAAACCCATATGTACACATTAGGGAGTTTGAGGAAGTAGTTGCGACTTTTCATAGTCAAGATGCAACTGATGATATCGTGAGACTCAAGTTTTTCCCTTTTTCCTTGAAGGATAAAGCTAAGAGTTGGCTATACTCGCTGAGGCCATGATCTATTGGGTTATGGAATAAGATGACCCAGGTTTTCTTTAATAAATACTTCCCTCAACATAAGACCAATATCTTAAAAAGATAAATCTCCACCTTTGCACAAAAGGACAATGAGACTCTGTATCAGTCTTGGGAGAAATTTAAGGAGTTAAGTATATGTCCTCACCATGGGTATGAGAATTAGCGCTTAGTGAGCCATTTTTATGAGGGACTTACATATAGAGAGCGCCAATTTGTAGAGATCATGTGCAATGGTGAATTTTTACAAAAAGATCCTGATGAGGCCATAAAGTACCTCAATGAGCTTGTTGAAAAAGCTCACACTTGGACTGGACCTAGTGCTACTGAAAGCACAAATAGGTCACGACCTATAGGAAACCCAAGTGGTTGTGGAATATACCATCTTAGGGAAGAAGACAACCTAAAAGCTAAGGTCGAGATGCTCACTAGGGAGTTAGATGCATTAAAAACTAAAGGCTCAAAGCCAACACACATGGCTAATCAAGCTGAATCTTTAGAACCATGTTTTGTGTGTGGAGGGGTAGGCCATCCCACCCAAGAGTGCCCCATATTTGTTGATATGAGAGGGATGTATGAAGAACAATGTAATGCCTTAGGTATGTACAAGAAGCCTCTTGCACCCTTCTCTAACACCTATAATTCGGGATGGCACAATCACCCCAACTTTAGCTAGAAGTCTAAAAACCAGTAGCTTGCACAACCCCCTAGATCATGCCCTGCACCACGTTAGGCACCCTCATCCTCTAGGAGTTCTTTAGAAGACACTTTGATGCTTTCATTGAGGCATAGGGTAAGACAAACCAAAGGTGTACAACATTAATTACACAGGTTATTGAAGAGAATAAAGAAATAAGGAGTCAAGTGACCAAACTGATGGGCTCCTTGAGTGTGAATAAGCGAGGTAAGTTCCCTTCCCAAGCTCAATCCATACCCCATGGTCAACACATGGCACAAGCAAATCTGAAAGATGTGAATGCCATTGTGACAAGAAGTGGTAAGTCATTAAATATCCTAACAACGAACAAATCAGAGGATATGGAAAAGGGTCAAGGTAGTAGTGATACCGAACTGCCCAAGGACCCTAAGGTTACCAAGAGCCCTGTTAAGGCACCATTCCTTCAAGCCTTAAAATCAAACAAGAAAAATCTGGACCTAAACAATGAAATCCTAGAGAACCTAAGGCAAGTAAAACTTAATCTTCCTTTTTTGCATGTGATTAAACAAGTTCCTACTTATGCAAAAGTTCTCAAAGATTTGTGTACCATTAAGAGGAAACACCATGTAAAGAAAAAAACATTCCTAATAGAGCAAGTTAGTGCTTTAATTGAGTAAATGATTCCCCCCAAATACAAGGATCCTGGTTGTCCAACCATTGCATGTAGCATTAGAAATTATGAGGTTGGACAAGCATTGCTAGATTTAGGAGTTGGTGTAAATCTGATGTCATTTTTTATTTATTTGTAGCTGAGTTTGGGAGAAATCAAACCAACCACTGTGGTATTACAATTGGCTGACCGATCAGTCAAAGTACCCCGGGGTGTGGAAGAGGATGTTTTAATTCAAATTGATAAATTTTATTATCCTGTTGATTTCCTAATCCTTGATACTACTTCTGCTGTTGACACTAACTCTAAAATTCCCTTGATTTTGGGTAGACCTTTTCTTGCCACTGCAAATGCTCTAATTAATTGTAGGAATTGACTCATAAAGTTGTCCTTTGGAAAAATGACCCTCAAGGTGAACATCTTCAATATTGCAAAAGAGCTCGAAGATGAGGACGAGAACCACCAGTTATACATGATCGAGTCACTCATCAATAGGGGAGTTTCCATAGCTAATGATTTTGATCCTCTTGAGTATTTTCTTGTTAATTATGAGTTTGATCATATTAATGATAAATCTGATATAATTGATATTTGTGATATTTTTTATAAATCTCAAGATTATGGCACTCGAGCATGGTAATCAAAGTTTGAGGAGTTGCCCGAGAGAATCGAGAAACAAATCCCCTCAAGTGTGGAAGCACCGAAAGTTGTATTGAAGCCACTACCTAAAGGTTTGAAGCATGTCTTCCTTGGTCCAGGTGATACTTTTCTTGTTATTATCTCATCTGAATTGTCCGAATCTCAAGGTGAGAAATTAATTCGGACCTAAATGAACATAAATCAGCCCTAGGTTGGAGCATGGTTGATTTAAAAGGTATTAGTCCCCTAATCTGTTCCCATAAGATAAATTTGGATGAAGGAACTAGTCCTCGTAGAGACCCTCAACGTAGGCTTAACCTCACTATGAAAGAGGTAGTGAAAAATGGAGTGTTAAAACTATTAGATGCGGGAATTATATATCCCATAGCTGATAGTAAATGGTAAGTCCTACACAAGTCGTTCCTAAAAAGTCCGGTGTCACTATGGTAAAGAATGACCTAGGAGAGTTAGTCCCTACAAAACTTGTGACTGGGTGGCGAAAGTGCATTGATTATAGAAAATTAAATGCTGCCACCTGGAAAGACCATTTCCCACTCCCTTTTATCGATCAAATTCTTGAGCATGTAGCTTCTGAAAGGTTAATGTCCGAGGACATAGTCAAAGAATAGGAATCGAATGCAAGGTAACTTCATGCTTATCCGGTCGTAGCTGCAAATCCTTCCTACGAAGATGGACAGCATCCGCTCTTTGACACATCGTATCCCGTAATGGGCATGGTATCCACATAGTCAAAGAAGAGAGAAAGAGAAGAAGGATTAGTGCTAACTACCCGTTATCCAAGGTCATCCTTTTTATTGTTTTTTAGATGGTTATTCTGGTTATTATCAAATTGAAATTGCATTAGAAGACCAGGATAAAACCACTTTCACTTGTCCTTTTGGCACTTATGCTTTTCGTAGAATGCCATTTGGATTGTGTAATGCACCTGCTACTTTTCAACGTTGCATGATGAGCATTTTTAGTGATATGGTTGAAAATTGCACGGAAGTTTTTATGGATGACTTTACTGTTTTTGGATCTTCATTTGATGCATGCTTATTGAATTTAGAGAGAGTATTAATTCGTTGTGAGGAAAATGAATTAGTCTTAAATTGGGAAAAATGTCATTTCATGGTACCTTCAGGTATTGTCTTAGGGCATATTGCTTCTTCTAAGGGGATAGAGGTTGATCAATCTAAGATTGAATTAATTTCTAAATTACCTACGCCTAAGACAGTAAAGGATGCGAAATCCTTTCTTGGTCATGTTGGTTTTTATAGGAGGTTCATACAAAATTTTTCCAACATATCTAGACCACTATGTGCCCTCCTAGTTAAAGATGCCCCATTTGAGTGGACACAATCTTGTTAAGAGGCCTTTAAAATGCTGATTGGCAAGCTTATTTTAGCATCCATAATGCAGTCACCTGATTGGACTTTAACTTTTGAAACAATGTGTGATGCTAGTGACTTTGCTGTAGGTGCTGTTCTTGGACAGCGAAGGAAAGGGAAATCTTTTGTCATTTACTATGCCAGTAAAACTCTAAATAGTGCTAAAATGAATTACTCCAATACTGAAAAAGAATTGCTAGCTGTAGTATTTGCTTTGGCAAAATTTTGTGCTTATTTAATTGGTTCTCCTATTCTTATCTTCACAGATCATGCAGCCCTCAAGTACCTTCTTACAAAGAATTATGCTAAGGCACGACTAATACGGTGGATCCTACTCTTACAAGAATTTGAAATCACCATCAAAGACACGAAAGGAGTAGAGAATGTAGTGGCTGACCATCTATCGAGGATCACATTTGAGGACACCACTAACGACATGCCAATCAAGGATGATTTTCCCGATGAGCATTTACTCTCTATTACTTCTCTATCATGGTTTGCTCATATCGTGAATTATTTGGCTACCGGTGAGATACCTATGGATTGGAGCGCTCAAGACAAGAGGAAGTTCTCGACTGAGGTACATAATTTTTATTGGGATGACTCCTATCTTTTCAAGTACTGCTCGGACCAAATTTTAAGGCGTTGTATCCCTAATGAAGAGATTGCTAGCGTCTTAGAATTTTGTCACTCCCAAGCTTGTGGGGGCCACTTTTCAATGAAAAAAACCGCTGTAAAAATTTTACAGTGTGGATTTTATTAGCCTGCCTTGTTTAAAGAAGCAAACATCTATTGTCGCTCATATGAAAAGTGTCAGAAGTTAGGAGCTGTGTCTCGTCGTAATATGATGCCCTTAAACCCAATTTTAGTGATTAAAATCTTTGATTGTTGGGGCATTGATTTTATGGGACCATCTTCTCCTTCTTTCGAATACCAATATATCATTGTGGCAATAGATTATGTGTCAAAATGGGTAGAGGCAGCATCTTGCCGAAGCAATGATAATAGAACGGTAATCAAATTTCTCAAAGAAAATTTGTTATCTCGATTTGGTACACCACGTGCTATAATTAGTGATCGAGGTACATATTTTTGCAACCGTTCTTTTGAAGCTTTGATGAGAAAATATGGGGTGTTACATAAGATCTCTACTGCCTATCACCCTCAGACAAGTGGACAAGTAGAACTTGCAAATAGAGAAATTAAACAAATTCTAGAAAAAACAGTCAACCCGGATCGCAATGATTGGTCTTTGAGACTAGTTGATGCGCTTTGGGCTTACCGTACAGCTTTCAAAACCCCTTTAGGCATGTCATCTTATAGGCTTGTTTTCGAAAAACCTTGCCACTTACCTGTGGAGCTCGAGCATCAAGTTTATTGGGCCATCAAGCAATTCAACTTTGATATAGGAGAAGCAGGTAAGCTTAGGAAATTTCAATTGACCGAGTTGGAGGAGTTAAGAAATGATGCTTATGAGAACTCTAGGATCTATAAAGCTAAAATGAAAGTGCTCCATGATAAAAATATTTTGAGGAAAACATTTAAGCCTACTGATTGGGTGTTCTTATATGATTCTAGACTCCATAAGCATCCAGGAAAACTTCGGTCAAGGTAGACCGGTCCTTTTGTAGTGAAGAATGTTTTTGCAAATGGGGCAGTAGAAATAGAGGATACTAGAGATGGTTGGATCTTCAAAGTAAATGGTCAATGCCTTAAAATCTTAAGTGATATATAAGATCCGGAAGTGGAAGACATTCCACTCATGGATCCAGTCTATTCACCTTGACCACACCACACAGGTATGTATTTATTTATTTTTCTTTTGTTTTGTTTGTTTTGTTTTTAATTAAGTTTTTTTCAATTTAATTTTTAGTTTTAGTTTGATTTAATCTAATTTTTAATTTAATATTTATTTTTATTAATTTTATTTTGCTAATTTTATAATTTTATTTGGCACACAAACAAGTTTTCTTTACCAAAAACAAGCCCAGGTCGCGCCTAGGCCCAGCCTAGCACGCCTCGCCCTCCAGGAAGCGCCCTAGCCTAGCAGCCCGTGTGCCTCAGCCCATCAGTAACACGCCTCACCCCACAGCACCAGGCCCAGGTCGCACATTAGCCCACGCCGCTTCCCAGCAACTTGCGCGCTGCAGTGCACAACATGCACACCACACGCCCATCCTTCAAGCCGTGGCGCACCTAAGCCCACGCCGCAGCGCCAGCTCGTGTCCAACAAGTTAAACCCAAATCTAAACTTTATAGACCCCTTTTGCAGCCTTTTTCTTCATTTTTCTTTTTCAAAAAAAACACAGCACACTCATTTCTCCTCTCATCCTCTCTCCAAACCCTCACTTACCCACTCACTTTTACTCAAAATTTCTTGATTCTAACATCATTTCTTGGAGGATTTAGCACTAATATTGCATATTTTCCTAGAAATTTCTCCACAAAGCTTGGTTTTAAGAGGATTTTGGGTTCTTCAAGAAGATTTCAAGTTGGTGGATACTCTTTCTCTCTCCAACTTTGGGCATCAAGTAAGACCAATTTTTTCTCTTTGTTCATTTGTGCTATTTGGGTGGTTGATTTTGAATTAGTTCTGTTGTTCTATATATTTGATTCAAATGGCCCCTAAGACTAAAAGACCAAAGGGGAAACAACCTCAAGAATTTGATAAGAGCAAATTTGTTAGTTTTGAGGCTAGTGAGAGATATGTTAGGATGATGCAAGCTAGAAAACCCATTCCTGAGAGAGGATTCACTATCACAGAGAGGGGAAACCCAACCTTGTTTTGAATGATTATTGATAGGCATTGGGATACATTTGCTACACAACCATCTCATTCCCTTACAAATGTGGTTAGAGAATTCTACGCTAATGCAGAAGAACATAGAAATGGTAAGGTAAGAGTGAGAGGAAAAATAGTTTCTTTTAGTAGCACATCTATCAATAGATTCTATAGGCTACCTGACATAGAAAATAGTGAGTATATTGCATATGCATCTAATATTAATTATGAAGAGATTTACAATACTCTCTGTATTCCGGGCACTACATGAAAAATGATGGGTGATACCCCTATAACCTTGCCCAGTACTTATCTGACTATCAATGCTCGAGCTTGGCAATATTTTGTATGTTAGAGATTGATGCTTGTTATGCACTATAGTGACCTTACTGTTGAGAGAATTGTTCTGATTTATGCCATTTTGATGGGCATGACTATTGTTGTGGGCCAAATCATATTTAATTCTATCATACATACTGTGCGACAAAAGCTTGGATTGTACTTCCCTTCATTAATTACCCAATTATGCATCCAAGCTGGCATCCAGTATAGTCCTGACGAGGAGGCCCAGCAAACTAAGAAGCCCATCGATGATGGCATGCTCACACTGATTAAAGCCTCAAGGTCGTCAGCTCCGTGAGAGAGAGCAGCAATTGCTGCCCTCCCTCCTCCCACTAGGCATTTCACTGTTGTGGAGCACCTTAAGCGTTTAGAGATTTGTTTTGACGAGCATCAGAAACTGTTGCATGATAGGTTTGATTATCAAGGACGATTCTTGGTTAGGCAAGTCGATTATCAAGCGGGGGTATACTTTTGTTTTGGTCAGATGTACCAACACCTTGTCTCCGCTACTGGTTTTGACATGGATCACTTTCCCACTTTGCCACCCTATCCGGGTTCATATTTTGATCCAACTCCCGAGGAAGGTGACGAGAATGAAAAGAATGACGAGGATGATGAAGACATAGAGGATTAGTTTTGGGTTCTATCTTGTTTGTCTCCTTTTATTTTATTTTTTTAGTATTATTATCGAATAACTGTACTAACATTTATTGTGTATTTCTTTTCGTTATTTTATTTTTTGTACTTTATTTTCATTTTTAGTTATTTCTTTAGATTTCATGTGTTAATCTAACATACGGTGGGAATCTTAATGTTACACTGCAGTTGCTTTCTTTTTCTTTGTTTTGTTCTATGTTATAACTCACAATTTCAGCAAGAAGAACGACATGCAGTTCAAAGAGTGGTGCACAATTTTCAGCTTCTGTGCACTTTTGCTTTCAAATAGAGTTTCCTTTACTTTCTCTTTCACATTGAGATCAATGCAACTTTTAAGTTGGGGGTGGAGGAAACGTATTTCCTTTTTTTCATTGAATTGTTTTGTGTCATTTTCCCTTTTTATTTGTTTTTAGCATGCTTTGTGTTAAGCCTTAGAATTAATTCACATGTTAATGATATGAGCTTAATTGAGATAGTATACAGCATTTAGAAGAAGTTAAATCTTGCTTCGGTTTGAGAATAATTTAAGTGTCAATCTGCATTTGGTTTGAGACTCTAGTTTGCAGTAAGATTGCAAGATTAGTTTAAAACATTTAGAGAAGTTTTATGTGTGACTGTTTTGTGAATACTTTGGCGGTCTCGACAAGCTCTAGAACTTATTTGATAATCACTTGAGATGAATTCCTATAATGCACATTACTTAGGATATGATATAAGCCATTTTTGGACCGTTTGAGCCTTTCAAACTTACCCTTGCTATATTTATCGCTAGTCACCTGTTTGAGCCTTTTTCTTGAAAAAGAATTTGAGCCTTATTTCTTTCAAAAACCAATTTACTCACCTTTATGAGCCTAAAAATATTCTATCCTTACCTTTCTTGTAAGAGAACTTAGTCATACATATTTGTTGAGAAGCACTTGAGAGGAGTAAGGATGGAAATATGAAAAAATATTACTACCATAACCCAAGTATATTAAAGGAGATAAGTTGGGGGTTATGGAAAAGAAGAAAAAAAAATAAAAAAAGAAGTGAATTATGGCAAAGAAAGAAGAAAAGAAAAAACAAAAAAAAAAGTGGTGATTTATTGAGAAAAATGTTCGAAAAATGGTTGAAAGAGTTGGGTGTTGAAGTAAGGTTGTCCAGTGCCTAAAGTAGGTTGTGTTTAAAACTAAGAGATTAGGTTCCTTTATTTGTTGAAACCTTCCCGTTCTTTCTTGACCTTTACCTTAGCCTAACGTTTCAAGCTTATTAAAGACCTATTGATCCAAGGTGGTGTGATATTTCTACAATAGTGGAGAGTGATTTGAAAAATGAGCCTATGGAGCATTATTTTTGTGATTGACGTCACGCAAATTAAATATTTTAGAAGCAAAGACTTGTATTCATGAATGTTATGCATAAAATCATCAGGGTGTTCAGATTAATGGATTGTGGTAAGATGGATGGGGTCGATAACAATTTTAAGATTGATGTTTGGATTACTTTTGAACTTGGGTGATATTTAATAATTTTATGTCCTATGTGTTACGTACGATTTTTGAGACAAAAATGTGAATTACTCTTGGATTAACGCTAACATTGCTTTACTTTGTTTGATTCCTACCAAAGAATTCATTTCATATTGTCTTATTTTCACTTGAATTGCTAGGGACTAGCAATAAGCTAGTTGGGGGTCATGATGAGAGTCATAAAAAGCATCTTAATAGTACTTATTTGTTAGCATTTTAGGGTTAATCGAGGTTTGAATTACACTTTTATACCTTAATAACTCTAAAGTGATATTCTTGGATTATTGACTTATTTCGGTGCACTTTCAGGTACTTTGAGTTCAAAAGAGATGGAAAGCTATCATAACTTAAAGTACGATGCTTCAATGCATATTCGAGTGAGGGCAAGGTTGCGGAAGGACAAAATGAAGAGAAACCAAGTCTTAAGTGTGGGCACTACAGCTTGAAGAAGTCTAAGCCTTGGCCTCCAGAACCAAGACCAAAAGAGCAATGAAACCACCAGTGTGCGCCGCGGCCTAGACCAGGAAGGGTCGCGGCGCCCAGAGCCTCCACAAGCATCAGCACTAGGCTGAGCTGCGGCTTGGACCAAGCAGGGCCGTGGTGCCCAGAAGCTCACCTAACCAAAGACCAGACAAAGCCGCGACGCGAGTAAGTGAGAGCCGCGACACGCACACGAACACCTGTTTTCCGAATTAGGGTTTTAGTTGATTGTTTAGACCCAACCCACCATTGGATCTTTGTATTATAAATAGATCACTTAAGGTTTGATAAGGAGAATATCATTAAGGCTGGAAAACATAAGAAGGCGACCACATTCTCCTCCATCAAAGTGTTCAAGCATGAACCCCATAGCCAACTTATCTCCAAGTAAGGCGAAGGGATGAATCTCTAGGTGTAGTTGTTCTTATTTTCTATTATTGATTCAGTTGTAGTTTGAATTTATTGTCAAAACATTGTTATGATTTACTCTTTGATTTAATTAGAAGATTTTCTCTTAATCCAGTGATTGAATCTTTATCTTCGATTTAAGTCTAGTCGTGCTCTTCTTATGTCAAGATTGTTGGATGGGATTGAGTCCAGTAGATTTATCTTTTAGGTTTGTCCATTTTTGTGATATTTTCATTAAGATATATTGTCATTTCTTGATAAATCTATAGGATAGCTCATGTGTGCTTAAATTGAAAATAAAGAGTATTTCATAGCAATTGCATTAGGGTTTATATATGCTTTGATTGAATATTTGTCGATTGCCTGTTTGGGATGTGAAACTAGCAATTGAGATAAAAACAATTGAATCAAGATCGGAATAAGGCAACGAACCTAGGGAGGATTCCCGAATCCTTATTGTTTCTTTAGTATATTCTTCAATCTATTTACACAATTTTCTCATATTACTTCACTATCAAAACACAAATTTTCTCATATTACCTCATGGGATCGACCCCTCAACTATACACAATAACCGCGTATTAGTTTGAGTGTATTCAACATAGCATAAAACTAGGCTAGATACTCTCCGTGGGAACGATCCTTACTCACACTACTATATGCATTTTTAGGAGTATAGGTTTTATTTTTGGTTACCTGGGACAGCACAACAGCAGACTAGATAGAAAAAGCACTAGTGGAACATGCCAATTCTTAGGTGCAATGCTAACCTCTTGGTTTTCCAAGAAACAAAATTCAATTGCACTATCAACCGCAAAAGCGGAATATGTAGCAGCCGGAAGTTGTTCTACACAAGTGTTGTGGATGAAACAACAATTAGAAGACTATGGCATGAACTTTAAAGATATACCAATTCATTGTGATAACTCTAGTGCTATCAACTTGACCAAAAACCCTATTCAACATTCTAAAACAAAACATATAGAAATAAGACATCACTTCATAAGAGACCATGCTCAAAAGGGTGATATTAGACTAGAATTCATTTCTTCATAATATCGAATAGCTGATATTCTTACAAAACCCTTAAGTGAAAATAGCTTTTGCAAGATTAGACAATTGATGGGCCTGATAGGCCATGATAAAATGTATGTTTGATTGCATCAATATTCATAATATGCATATTTGACATATAGTGAGAGAGTATTAACTCTTATTTAATATATCTCTCACTCAAGATGGCATACATAAACAATTTCGTGCTAAAATTTCAAGATAGAGCTCAAAATTTTAATTTTTTGAAGGACCCAGTCGACTAGTATATTGACCCTAGTCGACTGGTATCCCACTACCCATTTTACTCGACGACTAGTACAAAGCATCCAATCAACTCGTACTACAAGACATTGTTTGGAGCCAAAATTTGAAATTTTGGTGGCCTACCTAGTCGACTAGTATGGTTCACCCAGTCAACTGGTGTCCTGATCTAGTCGAATGGTATATCAAAATTCCCCAAATTATGAAGGACTCAATCGACTGGTACCCTAACCCAATCGATTGTTATCGCGATTCTATAAATAGTTTGTTCAGATTTTTCAGTTTTCATGCCATTTTTGAAAAACCCTAAGCTTTCTCTCTAGAAAAACCTTGATTTTAGTCCAAAATTTTTTAAAAACAATTAATAGCACTTTCAATCATATCCTAAATCACCTTAATTTCAGCTATTCACAATTGAAATCTCCATTTTTTTTCCAAATCTCTTTCCCCAAAATGTCTGAAAGAATACGTATCAAAACCACTGTTGGAGGATCTCACGTGCCCACAAGGCCCCGGTCCAAGAAGTCCTCGGCACCAAATACAAAAGAAAAAGGATTGGTCGGTTCATCATGTAAGACAACAAGGGGCGAGCTTGATGAGTTTTTATTTTGGAACCCCACCACTAACAAAAGGTATACATACCTCCATCATTTGCAACAAGAAAATCATGACGAGTAGATTCGTCGATTTCAATTCTATCCATTATGCAAACTTTGATATTTCTATTCTTTCGAGGCCATTAACCTAACCTCACTTGTAACCATACACCAAAAATACTACCCACGCCTCATCTACCTATTCTATGCCAACTTGGTCAAATCGAGGCCATTTGCTATTCGATTTAAGACCAAGGTAATGGGTATAGAATTTGAAGTTAATACTGACATTTTGGTCAATATCTTGAAGACCCTAGTGGGATGGGTCCAGTGGAGTCTGGATGGATGGCCATACAACTTTGACTACAAGAAGGTGTGCCAAATTGTTTGGAGCTACCCTAACTACATCTTTAGGCCAAGTACATTTCACCAATGTAGTGATATTCCCATCGACTCGAAGTTGTTCAATCTCATTGTGAGTTGGACCATCCACCCGAGACTCGGGAGTCGGAGCTATCTCTCTAAGATAGATATGGTATTGATTTGGTGTCTCAAAACAAGACACCATTTCAATATCTACCCCCTACTGCTTTCCAACATGATTAATGGTGAAGAGAATGACTCTAGGTGCCTCCCCTACGGGATGCCCATCACTGAATCTTTTCATTTATCTTTTCTTGTTTATGTATAACTCTATGGATATTCAACACAAACATTTCTTTTCTTATTATACATTCATATGCTTGTACTCGATGTTCAGCATCTGTAAGCTTATAATGTATGGATGCTTGTATATAGTTGTCTAGTTTTTAGTTATTTAGCTTTTGGTTCATATACTTGCTTTACTTTTGTGCTATATGGCTACATGGTTTAAGCTATTCGTACTCAACAATATGCTTTAATTGCTTATACTAGTATGGAAATTTTGGATTCTTCTCGGGAAGTCTTCCAAATTACGAATCATGCTCAATTTTTGTACACAAGTTTTTTTTTTTTGCCTTATCTTCATAGTTTTGGTGTTTATTTTGCTTATTTTTTGAGTTTACGCCCCATTTTATGTTGTTGTCAAAACAGGGGAGAAAAAAAAGAGAAAAATCAATGTATAAGAGAAAGCTGAATGTAAACTTAAAATAGAGCATAAATTTAGGCGGAGCATTGCTCCGAACATGTTGAAATATGTAATATTGTATTGCATTGATTGGTTGGGTTGACATAATTGTATTTAAAACTGCGTTTGAATGCTCAATATGTTGGTTTTAATCCGAAAAACAGAGGAGACTCTGTTCAAATTTTTCTAAAAACCAACACTTAGTTTTTAAAACAGTTTTTTCTCTCCTTAGTTTTGTCATCATCAAAAAGGGGAGATTGTTGACCTATATTTGATTTTAATAATGATAAAACACTACTCTAATTGGACTAACAGTTTTATCTAAGTGTTTAAGCGGTAAAAGAATTTAGTACGGAAACAATATGCAAGAACTCAACGCGATTCAAACACCAAAACAAGACAGAAGATCTACAATAAGCATTAAGGTAATTGAAATAATTGTAAATCTTTTATGTTCAATTACATAGCTTGATCTATGGCTCAATTTACAAAAAACTTTGACAAAATTAAAAATACAAAAAGTTTCTAAGTCAAAAACTGTTTTTGAAAAGGTAAACTTGGTTGAAGGAAAACTCAGTCGACTGGATCAATATACCAGTCGACTGGGATATGGAACAGAAAGTTCCCAGTCGATTGGTGTTGAGAACCCAATCTACTGGTAACTTCACCTAGTCTACTGGTCCTCTGACCCAATCGATTTGTACTCTCCTTTAGCCTAAAAAGTGAAAAATATTCACCTGACCTAGTCGACTGGTACAAGGACCCAGTCGATTGGTAATTTGAAAATATGGTCATTTGAGAGTCTGGAATTGAGAATTTAATGCCCCAAACCTACCAAGTCAGAGTCAAACGACCATATTAATTCAAGGCTATATAAACCCACTTCAATGAGCATTTAGAAAAATGAGATAACACATTCAATTCACAAGATAGCTCATTAAATCTCAAAAGCTTTGAAAATTTTATTATTGATCCATACTTCAAGTTTGTTCTTGAAAGTGAAATATTGTTCATTTGTAAAAGCACTTATTATTATTTCTCTACCATTTACTTTACAACAAATTTCATTTATTGTAAAGGGAAAGAGTTGGTATAACTCTTAGAGTATTTAGGATTAAACACTTCATTGTAGCTTTCATGAGGAAGAGATCGGTTGTAAGATTAGTATAACACCCGTAAAGTTGTACGACTAAAGTTTTAGTGGATTACTTCAAGGAGGTTCTTTGGAGAGAGTGGACGTAGGGTCGGAAGGAATTTGATATTGCCGAACCACTATAAATGGAGTTTGCCATTTCTCTTCCTTAAACTCTTTTACTTTCAGGCATATTAATTAATTGCGTGCTTTATGTATTTAATTGTTTAAAAACTTGCAAGTTAATCAGCAAAAGTTTTTAAAACCCATTTCACCCCCCTCTTGGGCTTGAACCTCGGTTTGCACTTTCAACATTACATTTGATCCATTAAGAACTTGTAGCTCTTCACTTCCCGGAGCCCATGTGTATCCCATCTTATCGAGCTTCCCCAAAGAGATGATATTTTTAGTGAGTGGAAACAAAGCTTACCTTCTTAAGTGTCTTCACACTTCCATCATGGAGCTTCAACCTTAGGCCTCCTTCACAATCAATTGTTTTGTATTCCCCACATGCGGTAGCAAATGTTACATTTGTAGGTTCTTTCATACAATCAAAGTACTTCTTCTTATTGAATATGTGAATGGAGGACGCCGAATCAAGTAGTACCATATTACTCTCATTAACTTTTTCTTCAATGTACTCAATAGTTAGCACATCTTCATCACTTCCCTCGAAAATATTAGCACTTTCACTATTCTTTCCACCATCACTCTTTTTCCCACTCATCACTCTCAACTGTTTTAAATCTTTCTTCATGGCCTTACAATAATATTATATTTGTCATATTTCTCCATAATAGAAATACTCTTTCTCATTGTCATCTCTAGGCATTGATTTGGATCTCCACCTTGAGCTATTGTTCGCTCTCTAATGGCTCTTCCATAGCAAGTGCTTGACTACCACTTGACAAACTCTCATTCCCATCAACCTTTGATTCTCATGCAGAAGCGCAGTCATATCATCTAAGCTCAATGTCGACTTACCCATAAACAATGTTTTCATAAATGGTTTGTAAAATTTCAGTAAAGATGATACCAATAACATTGACTTCTCCTCATCCATCAATATTTCTTCTGTATTCAACAATTGAGACACCAACTTATTAAATTCATTTAATTGATCATGAAGACTTGTACTTTCTTCCATATTTAGAGAATAGAGGTCCATCTTGAGACACAATCTATTGGTCAAAGACTTTGATGTATAGATGCTCTCGAGTTTATCCCACAAACCCTTGGGTGTAGTTTCCTTCAACAAAATATACTTGATCTTGAGAGCAAGAGATAACCTGATTTTACTTATAGCCTTCCTCTGAATCGATTGCCACTTTCTATCAATCATCTCTTCTGGTTATTCTTCCTCTAAACCTGATCAAGATCTTGTTGCACTAGAAGAACTTGAACTGTATTCTACCACAGAGTAAAATTATTGCTTCCATTAAATAAAGGAATCTTAAATTTAGGTATACTTGTCGACATAGTGGTCCAGATGCAAAAAATAGTAGCAGACAATTTCTTCAAAGAGATGACCAGGCTCTGATATAACTTGTTGGGATTTTACCCCTAAATTCCACTTACTCAAATTTAAGCAATAAACAAAAAAAAATATCAAGAAAAAAGTTATTTAATGTGGTTTAGCAACCTCATTGCCTATGCCACCAACAAACTCACAATTTTATTAATCCTTAACAATAACTTTAGGAAAAAGAAAATTATTATCTTCACAACCTCTCAACCCAAAATCTCTAATACACTCAAAGCTCTCCACCTAGCTCTAGTTATAATATTGGAATTATAAGTATCCCGAACCTTCTATATAAAGGATATTTTTCTAATACTATTAGGAGAAGAACAATAATAACATAATAAACTACTACCACTACTACTCCTACTAGAATAAACAACTATAAAATAGAAAATCGCTTTCCCAAACCAATTTGGAACCCTCCTTGTGAGGAATTGAGCCAAAAAACCTAACAATAATTTTAGGGAGAGTAAAGTTGCTAAAATCTCATTATCTCATAACCCAAAAGCCCCAATACAACCAAACCTCTCAACCTAGCTCTAGTTATAAGTGTTATCTCTACTTGACAACTCAAAATCCCAATATACCTAAAGCTCTCATCCTAACTCTAGTAGTTAAATCCTTTTAATTTATAATGTATATTGGAATTATGAGTATATCACAAACCTTCTCTAAGACCCTCTTTACATAGAAAATGTTTTCTTAATACTAATAGGAAAAGAACAACAACATAGAGGTTTACTACTTCTCTTACTAGAACAAGCAACTATCCAATAAGAAACTATTACTACTTCCATTAGAATAATCAACTATAAAATAGAAAATCACTTTTCCCAAACCAATTAGAAGTTCTTTAAGTGAAGAATTAAGCCAAAATCCCAACTGTTAGGATATTTTATATTCTAAAGTAGTTTAATTTTGATGTAGATAAAGCCTGTGTAAATTATTAACAAGTTAATCTAGTGTGCAAATCAATTAAAGTGCCTATTTTAAAAGCAACCAACCAAACAAAAACCAGCTGAAGATTATAAGAACCGGTCTAAAAGAAGAACCATCTCAGCAGTAGTGACGTGGCAGCACCGTAGTGGACTACCATACTAGATACGCATGGATTTAATGGATAGATGAATTAACTTACGGCCGTTTATAATCAAGAGATTCTGTGAGGCAGAACAATTGCAATGATGCAGTTTCTTATTTGTGAGTTCGTGGGGTCCACAGGCACACATGGGAACTCAAAGTGGTTAATCTAGTGGACTAGAGGAAGCCAAATCAGAACATATCTAACCAGTGTTGAAGAAGACCAGAGTCGGGCCAGTGGACAAGTAGTGTTGTAGCGTTGAAGAGACGATTGGAGAAGAAGAGATACGACCAACTAGAGGGTACCGGTCAACCAACAGAGTGTCAATCAATTGATCAACTGATCGATGTTGTCCAAGCATGCAAACCAGCTGTTGTGCGATAATATACCTAAATAAATGGGTAAATAATCGCACTTGTTTTACTTGCAAGTGTACAAGGTCAATAGTGTAGCATAGTGTGCGAATGCAAGATCATCTCCACAGGGATTGGTAAAGTTCGATTTAGAATTATAATTGCAATGTAAAAAGATAGAAATAATAAACTGAAGGGTGATTTGATAATAATAAAGACATAGGGCTTTGATATCCACCACTAGTCATACATTCCCGATTTTGTATAAAGTATCAGTGCTCTAGCCATATTATGTGTACCTACTGGTTGCCAACCTAAGGGCATTGTATCTACTCCTTAAGCTATTGATTTCCCTAAGCAACGAGTTAGGCATGGTATCTACTCTAACTCTTTTCTTCCTTAAGGGATTCAGCATGGTATCTGCTTGAGTTGTTCCTTAAGAAAGCATAGGTACTGTGGAAATCGACAACCACATGAGACCTAGGGCATGGTATCTACTCTCGGTTTCCCATGTTGATTAACCCGGGTATCCGGATAAGATGGTCCCTTGTTACTAATGTTAGACCCAGGACTCGGTCATCCAAATTGATCTAACTAACCTATCCATACCACATGCATACGTTGGCCTTACACATACATATGAGGAATGTAAATAAGCACAGGTGTTAATCAAGTTAAGTAACATAATAAGCTATGCAAAGATTTAATCAATGAATAAAAATATGGGAATGCATAACTAGGGCTTCAATCGAGCCCTAGAAGAGAGTTAGTTACACATACTAACTGAAGTAAACATAATTAAACAAAACATAAGGGAGAAGAATAAACCCGAGAGAAGAGACGTCAATTCTCTCCCAAGCTCTCCACTCCAAGAAAAGAGAAAAGTGTTTTCTATCTAAGGTGTCCTTTTGTGTGTGAGTTTACAAGTGTATTTATAGGTCTTTGAGAAGTCCTAATAGACTCATGAGTTTCTAAACTTTCCTAAAACACAAAACTCCTTTATTTCCAAAATAGAGTTATTTCCAAAATAGGGTTATTTCCAAAATAGGGTTCTGCAGATTACTATTCACGCCTGTACATTTGCGCTCGATCGCATGTGTCCTTGTGCTCGATCGCAGAGTGCGCTCGATCCTACAAGTGTACGCGTGATCGCATGTGCGCTCGATCGCATTGCATGTGCGCTCGATCGCACTTTGTCCAGAAAGTGCTCCAGGGCTTCTAGATTTCTTCCTTAAAGTGCCAAAACTGCTTCTTTTTCTCCAAGTCCTTATAAAAACATGTAAAACACACAAATGGAGTAAAAGATACCAAATTAACGTAATAAAGGATCTAACAAGTGTAAATAAGGGGGCTTAAATATGTATATTTAAGCGTCTATCACACCCCCAAACTTACATATTGCTAGTCCCTTAGCAATACTAAATTAAAAACTAAAACAAAAATATAGATAAATCCAATGTTCATAGTGTCAATAAAAAAATCTAGATTTTACACAAAACAATG
Source organism: Bretschneidera sinensis (assembly GCA_023935145.1). Classification (NCBI taxonomy): domain Eukaryota; kingdom Viridiplantae; phylum Streptophyta; class Magnoliopsida; order Brassicales; family Akaniaceae; genus Bretschneidera; species Bretschneidera sinensis. The sequence continues at coordinate 109,131,385 of CM043697.1, forward strand.
ATGCACATTCATGAGCAAGCTTAACAAGTGTAAACATATATCTGCAATGAATAAGAGTGTTGAACGTAAATCATATTCACTAGGTATTCTAAGATATCATAAGTTTGACTTCGGTGTGTGGTGATTAGCACATAAAAGATTGAGTTTCCAAGAAATTCAAATGGGTAGTGTTTCGATGACTCAAGATTCACCAAACTTCCTATTAGAGTCAACAAATATGGCATAGACTTTTATTTGCGAGATTTTTGCCAAGTTAGTTCCTTTAACCTTTCTTGATGACTCGTGTAACGAGCGTTTGGCCAATGACTCCCAAACCAGATGGTTTTAGGGCATTAGGTGTAAAGACACCCCTAAGGACTTACTGGCTCGAGTCAACAAGGCTACGAAACTAACTGATTTTTATGCTACCATTTAGAATTTTCCACCTTTTGATGTGACACTCAATGCTTACTGAGGCAAGAGGGCCAGTTACTCAGCGAAAAATTCCTTTTTAATGATCACTTGAGATTTTCCACCTTTTGACGTGACACTCAATGCTTACTGAGGCAAGAGGGCCAGTTACTCAGTGGAAGATTTATTTTTATTGATCATTAGGAGCATTTTTTTTTTTTGAGCACAAATCAATCTTTTCTATTTTTATATTCCAAAATGTCAATCTAATAGGTCATCTAGTTCACAGTCAAGCAAAAGAAACATACTAATCCAAATATCGTGTCATACCCCACACAGCTATGTGTTAATGTGCTCGTGATAGTTCAAGTTAAACTTGTGAATTCTTAAATGCCAAAAGGGCAGTGATCTAGGTTCAAAACTTGTTTATTGGCCTATATGTTCAAAGTGTTAAGCTCACTGATGAAGTCGAATCATAACATTTTGTTTAGATCACAAAAAAAAAATTTTATTGGACAGAATAAACATGCATTTATCTAAGAAAATAACAACAGAACTAAAAATGTAGGACATAGTGTAGTGTGTGAATGTGTCTCCCATACCCCCAAACTTAAATTACACATTGTCCCCAATGTGTGAATAACAAGGAAAGAGCCGACCTGGGAGATGGAGAACTAGCTAGGTCGGCATGGCTCATAGCGTACCCCCAAACTTGAACGGATGCACACATTGTCCCTAAAAAAGAAAAACTAACGTAATACGGGAAAACAAGAAGTAATTAAAATAAATAAATAACAATAAATACGTAAAATAATAAAAATAAAAGGATAAGCTGTGGGGTGCCTCCCATGAGCGCTAAGTTTAACGTCTTCAGCCGGACCAAGCCTTATTTTTCCCCAAAACTACAAGTGGCAGCAGCTAGCATAGGAAATGTCTTATTCTCTCCCACATAAGCATATGGTAAGTGCTCTGACAATTGCTTGAATTCCAAGTTAGGTGCCTGTACAATAGAAGGGAAAATAATATTAGTAGGCACATGATGGTCAAATGGATCGGTGTACTTACTTGGATGCTTTGGAAAGGCCTCTAGGACGTGCACAATTTTAATGAGGTCTTTCGTAACATCTTCTGATTTTGTCTCAATATCTGATCCTTTGAAATAATGGGTGAAGGTGGTTGCCAAGGGATCAATATGATGGTCATGAAAGGCTTGTTTAACAACACCTTGCTTTTGTTCACTTAGCTCCTTAGCCAATTCTCCCATTTGTACTTCCAATATATGAATAGCTTGCTCATGCTTGGTATTGATTTGTCGTTGCTCAATCATGAACTGTTCTTGTGAAGTCATCAGTTGCCTCATAAGACTCTCTAGGTTACTATTTCCTGATTCCGGCACTGGTTGGGCTGCTGGTTGGAAGTATTGGTATTGTCCTTGAACATTTAAACCATTGTGATTGTTGCTCCATGAGAGGTTGGGGTGGTGCTTCCATCCAGGATTGTAGGTATTTGTATATGCATTGTGCGGTCCCTCATAATTTGCTTGCTCTTGATCTGCATATGAATACAAAGGGCAAGTGTTAGTAGTGTGATCAAAACGAGAACATATAGCACATACCTGGAGTGGTTTGCCTCGCGGACTAGGTGATATGTTTTGACTAGTCATGGCATATATGAGCATATCTAGCTTCCTCTCCATAGCATCTAGACAAGTATATTGAGCTTCTGTCATTGGTGCTTCTCCCTTTGAATGAATTAGTTGAAAAGCTTCAGTGCAGCAGTTTTAGTACTGCTGCTCGGGTACTCTCTGGACCTTTTGCGCTCGAGCGCACCCTGAACTGCGCTCGATCGCACTGATCTTGCGATCGATCGCACCAAGTAGTGCGCTCGATCGCAATGAGGACAGAAACTCCTCCTCTGCACACCTAAACAAAAACAGAAAAAGAAGGAATAAATCTGATTTTTGATAAAAATAAAAAATAAAACAAAACATAATCAAATAGAATAAATTATAATTATAATAAAAAAAAACTAACAAAAATAATTCCAAAAAGAGATTTAGCACAATCCCCGGCAGCGGCGCCAAAAACTTGTTGTGCGATAATATACCTAAATAAATGGGTAAATAATCGCACTTGTTTTACTTGCAAGTGCACAAGGTCAATAGTGTAGCATAGTGTGCGAATGCAAGATCATCTCCACAGGGATTGGTAAAGTTCGATTTAGAATTATAATTGTAATGTAAAAAGATAGAAATAATAAACTGAAGGGTGATTTGATAATAATAAAGACATAGGGCTTTGATATCCACCACTAGTCATACATTCCCGATTTTGTATAAAGTATCAGTGCTCTAGCCATATTATGTGTACCTACTGGTTGCCAACCTAAGGGCATGGTATCTACTCCTTAAGCTATTGATTTCCCTAAGCAACGAGTTAGGCATGGTATCTACTCTAACTCTTTTCTTCCTTAAGGGATTCAGCATGGTATCTGCTTGAGTTGTTCCTTAAGAAAGCATAGGTACTGTGGAAATCGACAACCACATGAGACCTAGGGCATGGTATCTACTCCCGGTTTCCCATGTTGATTAACCCGGGTATCCGGATAAGATGGTCCCTTGTTACTAATGTTAGACCCAGGACTCGGTCATCCAAATTGATCTAACTAACCTATCCATACCACATGCATACGTTGGCCTTACACATACATATGAGGAATGTAAATAAGCACAGGAGTTAATCAAGTTAAGTAACATAATAAGCTATGCAAAGATTTAATCAATGAATAAAAATATGGGAATGCATAACTAGGGCTTCAATCGAGCCCTATAAGAGATTTAGTTACACATACTAACTGAAGTAAACATAATTAAACTAAACATAAGGGAGAAGAATAAACCCGAGAGAAGAGGCGTCAATTCTCTCCCAAGCTCTCCACTCCAAGTAAAAGAAAAGAGAAAAGTGTTTCTTTCTAAGGTCCTTTTGTGTGTGAGTTACAAGTATATTTATAGGTCTTTGAGAAGTCCTAATAGACCCATGAGTCCTAAACTTTCCTAAAACGAAAATCTTGTATTTTCCAAAATAAGGTTCTGCAGTTTACTGTTCACGCCCGTATCTTTCCGCTCGATCGCATGTGGCCTTGCACTCGATCACAAGTTGTGCTTGATCGCATGTGGCCTTGCGCTCGATCGCAAGTTGCGCTCGATCCTACAAGTGTGCGCAAGATCATATGTGCGCTCGATCGCACTTTGTCCAGAAAATGCTCCAGGGCTTCTAGATTTCTTCCTTAAAGTGCCAAAACTGCTTCTTTTTCTCCAAGACCCTATAAAAACATGTAAAACACACAAATGGAGTAAAAGATACCAAATTAATGTAATAAAGGATCTAACAAGTGTAAATAAGGGGGCTTAAATATGTATATTTAAGCGTCTATCACACCCCAAAACTTACATATTGCTAGTCCCTTAGCAATACTAAATTAAAAACTATAACAGAAATATAGATAAATCCAATGTTCATAGTGTCTATAAAAAATCTAGATTTTACACAAAACAATGATGCGCATTCATGAGCAAGCTTAACAAGTGTAAACATATATCTGCAATGAATAAGAGTTTTGAACGTAAATCATATTCACTAGGTATTTTAAGATATCACAAGTTTGACTTTGGTGTGTGGTGATTAGCACATAAAAGGTTGGGTTTTCAAGAAATTCAAACAGGTAGTGTTTCGATGACTCAAGATTCACCAAACTTCCTATTAGAGTCAACAAATATGGCATAGACTTTTATTTGCGAGATTTTTGCCAAGTTAGTTCCCTTAAGCTTTCTTGATGACTCGTGTAACGAGCGTTTGGCCAATGACTCCCAAACCAGATGGTTTTAGGGCGTTCGGTGTAAAGACACCCCTAAGGACTTACTAGCTCGAGTCAACAAGGCTACGAAACTAACTGATTTTTATGCTACCATTTAGAATTTTCCACTTTTTGACGTGACATTCAATGCTTACTGAGACAAGAGGGCCAGTTACTCAGCGAAAAATTCCTTTTTTAATGATTACTTAAGATTTTCCACCTTTTGACGTGACACTCAATGCTTACTGAGGCAAGAGGGCCAGTTACTCAGCGGAAAATTTGTTTTTATTGATCATTAGGAGCATTTTTTTCTTTTTGAGTATGAATCAATCTTTTCTATTTTTATATGCCAAAATGTCAATCTAATAGGTCATCTAGTTCACAGTCAAGCAAAAGAAACATACCAATCCAAATAACATGTCATACCCTACACAGCTATGTGCTAATGTGCTCGTGATAGCTCAAGTTAAACTTGTGAATTCTTAAATGCCAAAAGAGCAGTGATCTAGGTTCAAAACTTGTTTATTGGCCTATATGTTCAAAGTGTTAAGCTTACTGATGAAGTCGAATCATAACATTTTGTTTAGATCATAAAAAGTTTATTGGACATAATGAACAAGCATTTATCTATGAAAATAATAACAACAACAACAAAACAAAACAAAAAAAATGTGGGATATAGTGAGTGTGTGAATGTGTCCCCATACCCCCAAACTTAAATTGCACATTGTCCCCAATGTGTGAATAGCATGGAAGGAGCTGACCTGGGAGATGGAGAACTGATGGCTGACATGGCTCGTAGCACACCCCCAAACTTCAACTTGATGCACTCACGTTGTCCTCGAAAAAGAAAGAAAAAGAAAAAAAACAGACATAAAGAGGAAAACAAGTAATAAACAATAATAGAAAAGTAAACTATGAAATACTAATAATAAACTATGAAAAGGATATGCTGTGGGGTGCCTCCCATGAGCGCTAAGTTTTACGTCTTCAGCCAGACGTGGTACTCTCTCACTGTTGATCATCAGGTGGTGCAGTCGGAGAGGTACCGGGTGCTGGAGGTAGGCGATCAAATATGGCCTGTAGCATGGCCTCCTGGCATGTAAATCGTGCCTCCAAACTGCCGATGCGCTGATGTACAAGAGTGGTGGCAGCAGCGACCTCACCTCGGAAGAAGGATAGCTCAGCTAAGAAGTGCTGGGACTCGGTGGGTCCCATATCCGAATGGTCCTCCTCCCGTACCGGGCTCATGACAGGGGCCTCGGTCTCCATGTGATCCTCCTCTACTCGCTCAGCTGCTGGAGCAGGGACTGGGGGTCCTCGTGGCATGTGTGATATGCTCTGTGTCCACTGAGCCCGCCCAAAGATAGGATGCTCTCGTACTGGCCCGTCACTATGGGTCCCCTTAATCCCCTTCTTCTTGAGGATGGAGGTGAGTAGGAATCGGAAAGGGAGTCCCAAAGCATTGGCCGTGGAACTCTGACGGCCATGTATGTGATCCCAGAACTTGTGCAGCTGGCTCCAAATGACAGACGGGATCGAGTACCAGTGGCCTCTATGGAAGGTGTATAATGTCTGAAGAAACTGGTCTCGCCGCTGTGTCTTGTGCCCCAATGGACACACATTACGCTAGAGGATCGTATCGATGAGCCATAGTCTGGGGGGCAGCTTGGATCGGCCGGCCGCATTATTATGCCTGTCGGTATACTGGCCAGCGCACATATCCATGATGATCTCGGCCAAGGCAAAAGACTCCGGCTGCTCCTCGATATCAGTGCCCTCAGGAGGGGACTCATCCGTGCAATGAAGAGCAGTGGCAATATCGGTACTGGTCACCTCGATGGGCGTGCCCCTAACTGAAGAGGTGAGGACCCCCGGTCTGCTGCAGTCGAAAGATAATTGCTCATAAAACTGCACGACAAGCTGGGAGTAGGCAGTGGAGCACACTGGCTTAAACAACCTCTTCAACCCTCGGAGTCGGAGTGCTTGGACGGCCCATTGAGTGGCATCCATGTGCCGAAATATGTCATCGATGGCGAAAGCCGTTTCGAACAACAACTCCCGTTGCTCAATGCTGGGCCGGGATGAAGAGGCACGACTGCTGGAGGCGCCAGACGTGGAAACAGATGGTCGAGACATGCTGGGCTTGGCTTCTGGCTGATTTGCGATCGATCTCGGTGGTGTGCGCTCGATCGCACACTGTCTATGCGCTCGATCGCAACAACCTTGCGCTCGATCGCACCCGGTCAGGAATTACGTCGAACAGCTTATGTGCACCAAACAGGCAAGCTATAGTCTGTTCAATGTGGAACTCGTTCCTACCCCTCATGCAACCAAACAATCATTCAATCAAACACACAACAATGTATATGTAAAAGGAAATCATAGTTTCTATTTAAAATTCGTGTATGTGTACAATACCTTGTGCAATGTATGACGGAATGTGAATAGGGAGGGGGGTTGACGGCGGTGCTGGTGGAGGACGGCGGTGAGGATAAAGTGATGATGAGGTGTTGTGGTGGTTGGGTGTGAGTTTGGGTGATGTGGGTGGTGGTGTTGTGTGCGAGTGAGAGTGAGAGCAAATGTGCAGGGGGCGAGTGAGAGTGAGTGAAGGAAGTGAGTGAGTGAGTGAGTGAGTGAGTGAGTGAGTTTTTTATAAATGTCTCTGCCTCGAGTGCGCTCGATCGCACACAGGTGCGCGTGATCGCGCTCGTGCTCTCGCTCGCACATGGGTTGCGCGCGATCGCACTCGTGCGCTCGCTCGTGTTTTTAGGACACGTTCAATCGCACTCTTGCGCTCGATCGCACTGAAGAGTGCGATCGATCGCAAGTGTGGCATATAAGTATAATTAAAAACTTACCTTAAAAAGAATGACCATTTGAAACAACACAACCTTACCAGTTGTTAGTGGCTTCAGTACCACTAACCTTACTAGAGGTGCTTGAGCTTAATAGATGATCAAATTTTTACTTTGCTCAAGCACTCTCTTGCGACCGTGCTAGTTGTTCGGAGGGAAGCACCTAGAGCCCACCTCGTGGAGCTCTAGTGCCTGTGTTTCAGCTGTATCCTGGACTGATTCAAGTTCTGTTGATAGTGTCTTCATCTCCCATCTTGACATCTGGTCAACATAATAAGGAAAAGTAGTATGAGTAAGTGCAAGAGGTTGAATTTGTAGAGCACACTTACTTGAAGGTTTTAATGTGTCCTTGAAAAGGTGCACATCTTTAATCACATTATCCTCCTCCGGCCTAGTGTCTACTCTTGTGTTTTCATGGTAGGGGAGAGTCTCCAACGTAGTGGTGCGAGGGACCTGAGAAGCTTTCTCACAAACACTTTGCATGAAATTCATATTAGAATTTTTATCATCATTACTGGTTGAATTTAATGTATTAAACATTTGAAATTGTATTTCCTCATCATTTACTGTCATTGTGATAATGCCCCGTTTTACACTAATATTAGTGTCAGCAGTTATCATAAAGGGGCGTCCTAGGATGATGGGGAGAGGTACTGGCAAAATACATTCTTCCATATCTAATACTATAAAATCAGCAGGTATAATGAATTTTCCTACTCTTACCAACACGTCCTCAAGGATACCTCTTGGTCGTTTGATGCTTCGGTCAGCTAGTTGCAAAGTGACGGAGGTTGGTTGAAGCTCCCCCAAACCTAGTGTCTCGTATACACTGTATGGTAGCAAGTTGACACTCGCTCCTAGATCCAATAGTGCACGTTCGAACAGCTGGTCACCTAGCCTGCAAGGAATATTAAAACTACCCAGATCTTTTAGTTTTGGTGGTAATTTTCTTAAAAGCACAGCACTTACCTCTTCAGTTAAGGCTACCATCTCATGCTCCTGGAATTTCCTTTTGTTAGTGCAATATTCTTTTAGAAATTTAGCATATGCAGGGATTTGTTTAATGGCATCTAACAAAGGATTATTAATCTCTACTTTCCTCAAGGTTTCAAAAATATCAATTAGTTTATTGACTTTCTTTTATTTTACTAACCTTTGCGGGAAGGGTGGAGCATTCACCTTCTCCGTCTCACTTACCTTTGATGCTGATAGTGTCTCTTTGGACGGTGCTGTAAGCTCATCGGACCCTATCACCTTGCCATTTCTCAGAGATATCACAGCGTTTAGTTGCTGATGCCCACCAGGGTTGGGTAGTGTTTGAGCTGGGAGCTCTCCTTGCTTTCTGCTACTGAGCTCTTTAGCTAATTGTCCCATTTGTACCTCTAGTCTTTGAATTGCTTGCTGATGTGCCGCATTGGTTTGTTTTTCCTGAGTCATGAACTGTTCCTGCGATGTCATCAGTTGTTTTACTAGACTTTCGAGGTCGTTTCTTTTTGGTTCAGAATTAGCATGGGCAGTGGGCTGCTGATTTCGTTGCTGTCCTTGGTTGTTTTGATTGTTGCTCCATGAGAAATTTGGGTGATTCTGCCATCCAGGGTTGTAGGTGTTTGCATATGGGTTATTCTTTGGCGGATAGTTGTTGGGTCCCACATAATTTGCTTGCTCCGGATCTGCAGATAAAGGACAAGCATTAGTATTGTGATCATATTGAGACCATATTGCACATACCTGTAGTGGTGTAGCTGAGGTAGTTTGAGCAGCCATGGCTTTTACCAATAAATCTAGTTTTCTTTCCATTGCAGCCATTTGAGGGGAAGATCCTCCATTCGTATTTACCTCATATATACCTTTACCTTTGGTCATATGTCTACCTCGAGAGGAGAATTGCTGAGTGTGTTCGCTGAGGGTTTCAAACAGTTCTATTGCCTCTTCACTACTTTTCTCCGTAAGGACTCCTCCACAACCTGAATCAACAATACATTTATTAGTATCATTTAAACCTTCGTAGAATGCTTGTACCAGTTCATCTTGAGGTAGGTTGTGATGTGGGCATTTGAGTAGCAATTTATTGAAGTGTCCCCATGCTTCGAAGAAAAGGTCCCCATCCTTTTGTTGGAAGGATTGGATCTCCTTCCTCATTTGTCTTGCCTTTTGGGCTGGGAAGAATTTCCTCAAGAATTTGCTTGCTAACTCCTCCCAAGTGTGGATGGAAACTGCAGGCAAGGAATTATACCAAAGTTTAGCATGATCTTTCAAGGAAAAAGGGAATAGAATTAACCTTATTCCTTCTTGGTCTAGTCCTTGTATGTGCTGGAACTTGCAAAGATCAAAAAATTCTCGGAGATGTAAGTGTGGATCTTCATTAGGAGTTCCCCTAAAATGCGTCAAGGCATTCAAGATTTGCGGAGATATGTAATAATTTCCCGCTGCCTCGGGTTGATATGCGATGCATGATGGTTGATCGATGTTCCGAGGGATGAAGGATTGCTTCATTGGAACTCGTGCAGGTGGTTGCTGGTTTTCGAGCTGTTCCGCCATTTGTGTTTCGTTCTCGATTTCTCCTTTGTTCTCCTCAAAGTTGTCCCTAAGCCTTTGTCGGATGGTCCGTTCAAGCTCGGGATCGAGGGAAAAGAATTCCGGATGTCGGGATCGAAGTCCGTGCATAAAGCAGAAAAACCAGTGTTTAGTGCAGCAGTGCAACTCTGTTGCTCGGGTACTCTCTGCCCTATTTACGCTCGATCGCACAGGAGCTTGCGATCGATCGCAAATTCCACAGAAAGTGCAAGTAGGGTTTCGTTAAGTATCTGAAAGATAAAACAATTTTGATTAAGTTTTGATAAAAGATTGTAAAAATAAAATAATAACAATGATAAAATGAAAAGTAATCCTAAAAGGAACTTTTAGCGCAATCCCCCGCAATGGCGCCAAAAACTTGTTGTGCGAAAATATACCTAAATAAATAGGTGAATAATCGTACTTTGTTTTACTTGCAAGTGCACAAGGTCAATAGTGTAGCATAGTGTGCGAATGCAAGATCATCTCCACAGGGATTGGTAAAGTTCGATTTAGAATTATAATTGCAATGTAAAAAGATAGAAATAATAAACTGAAGGGTGATTTGATAATAATAAAGACATAGGGCTTTGATATCCACCACTAGTCATACATTCCCGATTTTGTATAAAGTATCAGTGCTCTAGCCATATTATGTGTACCTACTGGTTGCCAACCTAAGGGCATGGTATCTACTCCTTAAGCTATTGATTTCCCTAAGCAACGAGTTAGGCATGGTATCTACTCTAACTCTTTTCTTCCTTAAGGGATTCAGCATGGTATCTGCTTGAGTTGTTCCTTAAGAAAGCATAGATACTGTGGAAATCGACAACCACATGAGACCTAGGGCATGGTATCTACTCCCGGTTTCCCATGTTGATTAACCCGGGTATCCGGATAAGATGGTCCCTTGTTACTAATGTTAGACCCAGGACTCGGTCATCCAAATTGATCTAACTAACCTATCCATACCACATGCATACGTTGGCCTTATACATACATATGAGGAATGTAAATAAGCACAGGTGTTAATCAAGTTAAGTAACATAATAAGCTATGCAAAGATTTAATCAATGAATAAAAATATGGGAATGCATAACTAGGGCTTCAATCGAGCCCTATAAGAGAGTTAGTTACACATACTAACTGAAGTAAACATAATTAAACAAAACATAAGGGAGAAGAATAAACCCGAGAGAAGATGCGTCAATTCTCTCCCAAGCTCTCCACTCCAAGAAAAGAGAAAAGTGTTTTCTATCTAAGGTGTCCTTTTGTGTGTGAGTTTACAAGTGTATTTATAGGTCTTTGAGAAGTCCTAATAGACTCATGAGTTTCTAAACTTTCCTAAAACACAAAACTCCTTTATTTCCAAAATAGAGTTATTTCCAAAATAGGGTTCTACAGTTTACTATTCATGCCTGTACATTTGCGCTCGATCGCATGTGTCCTTGCGAGTGTGCGCTCGATCCTACAAGTGTGCGCATGATCGCATGTGCGCTCGATCGCATTGCATGTGCGCTCGATCGCACTTTGTCCAGAAAGTGCTCCAGGGCTTCTAGATTTCTTCCTTAAAGTGCCAAAACTGCTTCTTTTTCTCCAAGTCCTTATAAAAACATGTAAAACACACAAATGGAGTAAAAGATACCAAATTAACGTAATAAAGGATCTAACAAGTGTAAATAAGGGGGCTTAAATATGTATATTTAAGCGTCTATCACCAGCCCAGACCAGTAGTGAACCGGTTAGCAAGGAGGATACCGATAGAATAATTGGTTAGCTGATCGACAAAAGTCAGGCTATCGACCACCTAGTTGACTGATAGAAGAGCCAATCGACTATCCAACAGCAACAGAGGAGCTAGTCGACTATGCAGCCGATCAGTTGAAGTTTCAGTATTTTATAAGGATAAGTCAAAAGACTTGGTTTAATGAAGAGAAGAATAGTCGACTAGGTAGTCAACTGGTGATGACCGTTGGAGATTAGAGGATCTACATTTAAAAAGACATCAGTCTGAAAAATGAAGTTTTAGAGTTTCCTTTTTGGGAAAATTTAGCTGATACTATACATCAGAGTTTATTGAAAGGAGTTCAGCAGAAAAGTAAGAAAAGAAGAATCAGTCTCAGTTTTACACAAAGCTTAAAATATTGAGTTTTGTTTACTACTTTGATTGTGGTTTAATCTGTAGAGTGTAAAACTGTGAGTTTGAGAGAGATCTTTTCTATAAGGTTGTTTGTTACATGGAAAGCAAAATAGTGTTAAGGTTAGCTTGGTTCCCAGTGTAATCATTAAGATTAAATGAACTTAGTAGCAGAGAAGACTATTGAAGAAGTGGATGTAGGCACATCGCCGAACCACTTTAAATATCTGTGTCTCTATTTCTATCTATATTAATTTTTTAATTGCTCATTTTCCTCTGATTATTGTGCTAATTCTATTAATTAGTTTTTCCATCCTCATATTTCCTAACACCAACAAATCTCCACCTTACTTCAAATTCTCCACCTCGTCATTAAATTTGACTTTCCTCTTTGGTTGGTGCAATCATTCCTTTTAGTCTTCTGATCTCATTTACTTATTTTTCAAAGCAACCATCCACCCATTCAACACATACAAGCTCTCCTCGTTCATGGTATCTCTCATCACTACATTTGAATCATCAAGAACTTGCATCTCATCATCCTCATTAGCTTTCCTATTATCACTATCCTTCATTCTACTAAACTACTCCAAATCCTCTATCATGGCCTTACGTTGCAATTGTGTGTGTTTCTCATCCTCATTGTAGGTGCACTGCTTATTTGAAAAATCTAGAGACTTGGATTTGACATTTCCTTCTCATTCCTTGAAGTGTTCTACTCCTTCTTTTTGTTTGTCTCCTCACTCGATATATTTATGAACAATTCTTTACCTTTAAAAAACTTGGCATCTTCAACTTATCTCTCTCTAGAGGTGCTACGGGAACATCCTCATCCATCCAAACTTCGTTGCCCACCATTAACATCGTCACCATGTTATATTCTTTAGGTGGCAAGTACCCATTCTCTGCCAACATACTACTCAACAAGTTAGTGATAACGAAATTGAAAAAGCTAATATTCATCATACCTTCTTCCATCTTCAAGTCATCAAATAGGTAAATATTAATCATGCATATTTTTATATATTTTTTGCCATTAAAGCCACAACTCTGATACCACTTGTTAGGATTTTACCTTCTAAAATCTACCTACTCAAATCTTCGGCAAAAAATATAACCACAACAATTAAATAGGCAAAACAAACAAAAAACAAGAACATTAAGAATTAATGTGGTTCGACAACCCTTTTGCCTACGTCCACCAATAAACTCACTGCTTTATTAATCTTCAATTACAACTTTTTGAAGAGTAAAGTTGTTAAACTCTTACTGTCTCACAACCAAAAGCCCCAATACAACTAAAACTCTCAACTTAAATCTAGTTGTAAGTGTTCTCTCTACTTGACAACCCAAAACCTCAACACACCCAAAACTTTTATCCTAGTTCTAGTACTAAACTTTTCTGATTTACAATGTATATTAGAATAATGAGTGTGCCTCAAACTTTCTCTAAGATCCTCTTTATATTGAGGTTGTTTTCCTAAAATTAATAGGAGACTACTACTACTACTCCTACTAAGACAAACAACCATCCAATAGGAAATAATTACTACTTCTATTAGAATAAGTAATTATAAAATAGAAAATTATCAACATGAGAGTTGAGACTTGTAAAAAGCGGAAGCCGGCATGGATCCTACTACTTTCATTGGGTGCCTCCACCTCAACAATTAAATGAAAAAGAAAAATAAAACAATAAAACAGTAAAATAAATTAAATTAAAAATCAATCCCTCTTTAAAATGACGCAAAATGAAAAAATAAAGATGACACTAAACAGATATTGATCAATTGCCTCGAGTTCATTTAAATTAACTTGTTTTAAGTTAACTTAATTGGAACCCAAATATGACCATTGCCTCCAAAACAATAAGGTCAACATGTTTTAATTTTCAAAGAAAATCACATTTGTTGGTCTCAAGATCATCAATACCGTCGGGATTCTGAAAATCGACATTACAATCACCTAACAAGAACAGGGTTTTATTAAGGTAAATATTGGTTCTCCTCTCTTTCTCCTTTTTCTGGGTTGCAAAAAACACGCAGCCTTGATAAGGGTCGCACCCTTGTTATGCTTAAATACTACTACAGTAGTATATAAGTGGACCAGCCTATGACACAATAAAAACAAAACTAAGATACCATTGTTCTTAAAAAAAAACAAAGCAAAGCACTCACCATACTTATAATTGAGAGTAAGGACGGAGCCAAATATTTCATTGAATGAAGTTTAGGTTATAATCTAACAGTGTTTAAAATTTCTCTCTATTGACATATATATATATACACAAACAAATAAAAAGAAATAATTGTGAAATAAATTTAAAATGAGAAAAAAATACCCAAAATTGAATCTAATTCAATAAAGTTTAGAGAATGAAAAAAAGTTCAAACATATATACTCAATATTTAACCATCATTCATTTTCAAAATTGCTTCTAATTAATTTACCGTATTTATCCAATATTTTATCCTTATTTCTGCATAACGCTTAGCATAATATAATTACCGGGTTTGGTAACGTGAGCCTGTGCCCAAGTGAGGGCATGCAATAAGGTGTTGCGGAGGATTCGGCCGAGAAATATAATGTAATTGAATAATTCACATATTATTATCGCACTTAATATAAGTGTTTGTCTTGATGAAAAACGTTTGATGATGATTAATTTGATTGCTTTGATGAAACATGTTTGGCTTGCCTATCAAAAGAAACATGTTGATGGCTTGATTGCTTTGATGAAATGTGTTGATGGCTATATATGCTTGATTGCTAGTTTGGGTTTATGCATTGCTTTATTTTCCATAACAAATAAAAACAAGATTTTATCATGTATTAAAATATGTTTTGTTTGGTTCAAAGATTGATTAAATTTATCTCATTTATCTTATGGTTGGTTGGTAAAATTAACATTGATATTAAAAATTTATCCAATTAAGTTTTTATATTACATATTAACTATCGATCTGTGACTGAAGATCATAATCATGCATTGATCACATCTCTCTAGATAGATCTAAACCATTGGTCAAGACCAACTGTTTTATCTATCAAGATCAACGATTCAGATCTATCAAGGTATATTTGAAATAATAATAATAATAGTAATAAACTTTCATATTTTCTTCATTTGATTTGTAAAATATTTTACATTACAAGATATTATACAAACCATAGATAACATGGACTGATTTATTTTTCTGCATGGTCTATACACAACGAAGCCGCAGCTAGCTATAACAAGTCAATTAAAAGCATAGCTTATATATAGTATACTTTATCAAGCTTTCTATAGGTACGTACCCCATCAGGTTTTTGTTTCTTCTCCCAGTTTAATCTTCATGTACTCCAAATATGATTTACTGTTGAGCGTACGTGAGAAGAAACCCTTGACGTATTGTTCCATCCCTATGGTTTTAAAGAGAGCAGGGTTTTGTGGAGTGATTAGAGAAGTTGCAGGGCCAATCTCTGCATCAAAGTGTGGGCTGATGAAAAAGGCAATGGAGATCCTTTCTTTTGTGGAGTTTACTGTTGCCCTATGCTCAATACTCTTATAAACCCCATTGCTCATGATCTGCATTTAAAACCATAATTAAATAATGATACGTTAATCAATTATTAACATAATAGTTAGGGAAAAAGAAAAAAATTTCTTTTAACTATTGAATAAACGGTTGTGATCGAGCTAGAGCTCACCGAATCAATTTCCTATAGAGATAAATATTACACTAGAGATCTAGTCTTTAAATTCACCAAACCTCTTGAAAAAGTAAGATATCGTTTTTGTTTATGTGTAATTTCAATTTTTGACAATTAAAAAGCTTTTTGATAAAACAACTCTGTAGATAAAATTATTATGTTTAGCATTTAGTAAACACTAGTAGAGCTTTTATATTTGAGATAAATTTGGTTTATACAAGAGTAGTTTTTTTTTTAATTTGTTTTTATAAATTTTTATGTATTGGACATAACTTTTATTTTTTAAAAATATAAATCATTTTGAAAACTCTATCAGTACTCCATTAAAGCGAGATATTAGGAAAAATCATGACGAACCTCTAGAATATCTCCTACATTCACTACAAGGGCATGTGGGAGGAAGCTCACGGGAAGCCAAACTCCATCCTTTTTTATCTCAAGTCCATCAACTCCATTAACTTGGTGAAGGATAGTGATCCCGGTAGCGTCTGAGTGAGGTGTAAGCCCCATAACCAGCTCTGGTTGTGGGCATGGAGGATAGTATATCATCCCCACCGATTGCATACCATCTTCAAACATCTCTTCCATCTCTTTCCTATCAATTTTTAGAGCCTTCGCCATCAACTCGAGAAGTTTCATGCCAAGCTTTTGCATTTCCAAGAAGTAATCCTCTAGGGTATTTCTGCGTGCACGCAAGTTACACAACAAAATTAATATGAGTGATGCTATTGAAACACTTCACTGGGACACCTTTCATACATACTAGATAGTTTAATAGTAATTATTAACACTCTTTCCAGTATAGTTACAATTTGATTTTTCAAAGTGTTTGTGCATATCTATTGGTGTCTCACAATCTTTATTCGAATAATATATATATATATATATATATATATATATATATATATAAAATACATATTATTAAACAAACAGATGAGAAAATAAGCAAACAAACAGACAAACAGAAAGAAAGAACCTTAAGGATGAAGGGAGCTCTTGGAAGAGATGTGGCTTCCTTCTATGAATAGGGTTGGTTATCATACACAACCTATCAGCCCAATCAAGTTTTCCGCCTGATCGAGCCACCCTTCCATAGCCTTCAACTTCATCAGGCCTTAGCCTGTATTTTGCTTTCTCTTCCAAGGGAAGCTTATAAAATTCTTCAATCTCATGCTTCAGCTTCTCCAGCAGTGAAGAGTTAACTCCATGGTTGACTAACTGCATGACATGCACGATATCACAAAACTAACTATTATAAAAACCCTAGTGTAAATATTAGAAATACTAGTATGAATTATGTTAGTCCACGCATGAAATTCACAACAGATATATACCATGCAGTAAAAGAATCATAATTGATATTTCCTTCTCTGTATTTGGGTCCATTAAATATAATTTCATGCATGAGCAAATAAGTCTTATAATATTTAAGTGCAATTATGTTACCAATTAATAATTAGTAGTACGTTAGGATCTTGGAAAATATGAAAGAAAAAAGAAAATATATGAAGGAAAATGAAAAAGAAAGGAAAAATAAAAATTCATTTAAAACCCATTTTAATTTTCAATTAATTTTGTTAAATTGTGTTATATTTATCTAAAATTTCATTTGACATCCAAACGAAAAAAAAAAAGTTTTCTTTCTTTTTCAATATTTATTTCTATTTTTTTTTACCTTTCGAATTTTTCAAGATCTGAACATACACCTAAAAAAAAGGAAGATATAGATAATCGAGGAAAAAAACCTGAAAGAAACCCCACTCTTTGCAGGTTGAGTGCACCTTCTCTAGCTCATGATCAGAAACTGAGGCCCCTCTGGAAACCAATTGTATCATGTCAATAACTGGAAGTGGTAACAAAATAGTGGCATGAGAAAAAGTTGGTGGTTCTTGACCCAAAAGGACAAAGTCGTTTGGTATTGTGGTAATGGGTTCTTTGACAAGCTCCTGAACACTAATTACTGAGTCAGAGCTCTCAAAGGCTGCGGCTGGCTGTGATGATGCCATATTGCTAATTATTAGGCTCAAGTGTTCCTCTAGTACTACCAAAGCATTGTATCAAGAGGGGGTATTTATATTGGTTGAGATCTCTAAAAGAGAAGAAGGAATAGACAGGAAAAGATAGCTCTCAATATTTACGGTGAAAATTAAAGGAAGTTGTCTGGTAAGCTACTAGAAGGTTTACAAGAATGATCGATAAAATGTGTGGCTGTTGTGCCCTACTAGAAGGTCATTCTTGTTACTTTCAGCTGAATATTCATGCTTTGTGCTGTTTTTATTTTCATGGAGAATACATATGCGTGCACATTGAAGTTGTTTAGCTTTTGGTTAAACTATTTATACTATTAGTAAAAATTGTTTAGTGTTTGATAAAACAGTTATGAAACTTCTGCATTTAAGACAGATTTAATTCGTTAAATTTATTTTCAATTTCTATTTATTTTCAAAACTGTTTTTTAAGATGTTTAGCTTAATTACAATTTTTTATAAACATAAACCGTTTTGAAAACTCTATCAAATGATACATTAATTGTAGTGGTGTTAAAAGAAAACACCATCAACGTGATATATTAGAAGAATTACAATTTTTTTGCTTAAAATCAAAACGTACGAGTTCTAGATGATAATCATTTTTCCAGTGTAAATGCTATTTCATGATCAAGAGTGGCTGATTTTTTATTTTTTTTTATAGGACATATCTTAGTTTCTTGGAGGTTTAATTTAGAAGACCATGGAAATGAATCATTCATTATTTGAAATATCACATGGAAATGAGGATATTCTATGAAATTTTCTAGCTAGCATTGTATTGACAAGAGTGGAAAACTCTTAAAAGACACCATCAAGAAGAATGGTTTCATTTTTGTCTTGCTTTTGAGAGACATCCACCATTAACTACATAAGCAAGTGTTATTACATTTTAATATCAATTTCAAATAAATAATATATTTCCTTCCTCAAATGAAGGGGTTTGGGGTTTGAATTAATTCTATAATGGGTTAGGTAATTAAATTAGGTTAGAAATATTTAACTATAATCAATTTCTTTTTCTCAAGCGGGGGATCCTTAAGATACAACTAATTAATGTTTGATATGAGTGCTAATTAGTTTAAGGTGATGTGAAAAAGATATCATTAACCTAACAAAAAATCACAATTGATTCGAGTAAGTAACATATACTTTATTTGTTTCACTCTATATATCATTTTTCTATGAACACAAACTTTTTTTTTTTTTGCTTTTTCCAATACCGTACCCTTTATTCATATGGTGATGAATATAAGTGATGGAACCTACAAACCAATTATATAAAACATTAAAGGTATTATTGTAAAGTGTGTGATTATTTGTATTTTACTTTTAGATAGTGACAACCAATTTAAAAAAAGTGTGATACATAAATAAATAGGAAGGAATATATATAAAGGTATAGCACCTTTTTGATGCTATCCCTTTTGAAATATAAAAAATATCACCGCATAAATATAAATTTATTGTGTTACGTATAAAAGTGTAAAACTAATCACCACACGTTTACCTAATCAATAAGTAGTAACCACTTAAGAAATTAAATATTACTTGTTTCAAAAACCACTCATCTGCAATAATCACCTAAGCAACTACTCATTACCCACTACCCACTAATCCCTAGATTTAATATTTTTGTATTTCTTAAATCAATGAATAATTTCAAATTTTTTCGTAATAAATAATTAATATCTCAATATACGTGTATAACGCATATTGATATGTTAAATTATTTAATCTAATAGAAAAATAAATCTACACGTATTGATAGAAAACAAGTATTTCATAGTTATTTAATTTATCTTTTGAATAGGTCGAAGTTGCGTGATATATAGATGTTTTCACCAATTACGTATTACCCAAGGCTTTTTTTTTTCTATGCTGCTACAGTAAAAAAAGGTGCCTTTTATTATCTCTTTCTAACTTTTATTTTATTTTCATATGGTTTAACAGACTTGTGAATAAAATAAATATTTATTTAATTTATATAATTATAACAGGAAAAACACGTTTTTGATTAAGACAATATTAGTTGGACTTGTTCAAGAACTCACTTATATATGAAATCGTCAGCAATGATGCCTAAATCCGACAACATTTTAATTTTTGGTCCAAATTTACGTCAGGACGATGAACAAGCCTAATATGTTATTTTTAAGTTCATCCAAATAAAAAAAAAATCACATTTAAATTTTTTTTTGTATTTTAAAAAAAATATAATTGATGTGTCATCTTATAGTCGAACAAGTTTAAAGATAACATCTTAAGCACAACAGGAGGTTTTTCAAAATCAGAAGTCCAAAATGTCCTTTTAAGAAACCATAATCTATACTATTAATAAAACTAAAACATTTTTTTTTTGTTATCTCTTTTGAAATGTCAAAAATATCATCGCATAAATATAAGTTTATTGTGTTATTAGTAACAACTTCTTGTTTCAAAAACCATTTATCTACGGTAACCATTTAAGCAGTTACACATTACCCATTTAAAAAATATACTTATTTGCAATAACCGCCTAAACAGTTATACAATGTCTACTAATTCACAATTATCTATACATATTCTCTTATGCTCTTTCTTCTTAAGTTGTTTAATCCCATAAGAGAGAACATCAACACACGCTAATGTGCATGTTGAGACGCTAGTAATAATAATGGGTTAGAACCTGTTGGCTTGTTATCCTTAATTTATAAATGAAAATTCATTTTAATAGTGCTTGGTAGAAAAGAAAATTTAAAATAAAAATGACAAAAAAACTGAATGGAATTCATTTTAATCTTGTTTAGTTGGAGAAATCATTGATGTTTTCTTTTTGAGTTCAACCATGCTGACATGACAATAATTATCGAATAGAGTATTAATCTATTAATTACTGGAGAGTTGCATAACTTTTTTCTCATGTATGTAAATCATAATTTTTTGTTAATCTTTTTTGTTGAAACGATGTTATATACAAGTACAATCATTAATTTGATCACAATATAAACTTTAAAATTAAATAAATAATTCACATACAAGTGGGAGTTAAACTAAGGAAAAATTAGAGAGAAAAACAATAAGATTTCATTTTACAAATTTATCATCATTTAGTCCATTAATATGACAATATAAAAGGTATAGTGATAAAAATAGATATTATTTGCATGTTCTTTCCGAGTATAGTTCTTTCGTAATAAAAACAGTAAAGTAAAACTTACAGTACACTAATTTAATAGCATAAATATGATTTCTTTAAATAATATGTGGATTTAATGAGACTACTTTGCAATTCAAATGACTTTGATATAAAAACAGAAAGATTCTTACTATTTCTTTTCTCTCAAAAAATTGAGAAAAAAATATATATATTTCATTACAATTTTAATTGCATTATATCTTTATTAAACACATTATGAAAATAATCAACGTAGCTTTTACATTTCTATCCTAAAATTTTTTAGTTCTCTCACTTTTCTATTCAATAAAACACACTCAAAACCACGCCCTTTGAAGTGCCCACTCAAATGGCATGCATTTTATTATAGTCTTGCTGTTTGATTAGTTTAAATATTGACAGCATGAGTTTGGGGTGTGCTCATACCTCTTGAATATGGATGGTAATGGATGCGGGGATTGTAGTTTTCATTTAGTTTGCATCCATATTTATTGGTGAAAAAAATCACTCATGCCGTCAATCGTTGTGGATGCATAAGACACTTAATCGCATCCACTTGCATATATATTTTTAACTTATTGAAAGTATAATTGATATTTCACAGGGTGGATGGATATGCAAATGGGTGAGACAATGGATCCACAACTCACCCACTCTTAATTCGAATAGTGATTTTTGCATCTGCATCCATTATCACCCATGATCAATCAAAAACCATCCCAACTGAATCGAGTGAATATGATTTTTCAAATGATCAATTGGTTATTGTCATCCCTTTGATCTTGAAAAGTAAGTTCATATAAGTTTGAAAAGTTTCAAAATTAGATTTTCTTAATCAAGTAGAAGCAAGATTACTCAATTAATTGGAGTCTATCGTTCAAGAAAAAAGAAAGAAAAGAAAAAAAGATTACGCACCTTTGTTAAACATCATTATGCTTAATTGACCACTAATTGGATAAAGATTACTAGGATTTTTGTGTGCTTATCACTTGACCAGTCAAATTCATTATCACTTACAAGAATTACAATAGTGAAAAAAATTGCTTTGAATGATTTACAATCTTTCAAATTTCTTATCAAATTCTTAGTACAGTACAGTTGATCATATCATAAAATTGCTAAAATAAATTAAACGTGCCTTTAAAGAAATCTAAAATAAATTAAACGTGCCTTTATGAGTCGATTGAGTAGTTGAGATGCGAAAAGTTTGTAAATTTAAGCTCAAATTAAGCCAAATTTAGGCTATATTATTTTAATTATATTTTTGGATCATATTAGATTTTGTCATTTTATCACATATGTCATGCCATATATACAATATACTGTTTTATAACGAGATCGATAAAGATAAATAAAAAATAGAGAAACAATAATCAAAATAATCACAAAAAGTACAAGATTTATGTGATTCGACTAACTGGTTAGGTTTACATTTATGGAAAATGGGAGAAAAATTCACTATCAAAGATGAAAAATATAAAAATTGGTTGTGAAGTCTATGCTTTCAAACCCTAACTAACACATTTATGTATAGGCTATAAAACTGATTTAAAAAAATTTCACCTCAAGACCGGGCAAAGCCCCCAAACCCCCAAAACAGATTTGTTCACTTGCTATGTGATGGGTCGACCACTTTGTGAACTAAATCTCGAACCGAAATTTAAGACATCTCAACAAATACTTTAAGAGTCTATCAAGTGGTTGAGATTTGAAAATTTGTAAATTTTTTGATGCGGTAAGACATAATATAATTTACATGATAAATAAAGTTTTTTTTATTATTTTTTTTAAAGCAAAAAGTTTGTCATTCATAAGCAATAAATTAAGTTTTCTTGAATGGCAGACCTAAGATAAAGTTTATTCTCTTGGTTCAATTCGTTCTTGCCACTCGATGAGGGTTAAACGATTAATTTAGTTTAGTAAAAATTAGAGTTGGAGTCAAGATGATGAGCCTTTGTTGTCCAGGCATTTGATGTTTAACATATATTAGATATAGGGTAGCAACCTATATGTAATTGATGCCTTTTGATTTGATGAGAAATTGTAATTCAAAATAAACTGACTTTTAAAGAACCAAATTATTTCCATTATCTCTTGATAGATAATGGATATGTGTCATTTTCAACTATTACGTCTCATCTAAGGCATACATTTTCTATGGCTACACTCCAAATAAGAAACACGTGCTTAAATTGATATTGCTTACGAGATATTTGAAGTTCAGCTCGTGAAAGCTCAGCTTGGCTCGGTAAGTTTTTCAGTACCTTGTCGACTTCTAAATCCTCTTATTTTCATAAGAAAAAAAAAAAAAAACCCCCTCCAAATAATAAAAGTTACATATACTCTTCCATTTTGTTTCTGTTTTTTAATCTTCCGTCCTCAATGTAAACAAATTTGGGCATATTAATTTGGGTAGAAAACCTACAAACAATAAACACTATGTCTTTAACAGTTAATTAGCGATATTTAAAACTAGTTTAAAATCAATGTTAATTTGAAGTTTATTTTTAAAAATTTGTTAAAAAATTAATCAAATTGAATAAAATCTTATTAAATTTTATTAAATAACAAATAAATATCAATTAATTAGTGGTTTGATTTGATTTCATTAAGATTTTAAAAAATTTTAAAAAATAAACTTTAACTTAAAATTGATTTTAAACTGGACCAAAAATATTACATAATCACATAAATTAATGGGTAAAAATTGAGATAAATATTTTTTCTTTGTAATTTTTATGACAGATGAGTTGAGTTGATATTGTTCGGTTTTTCATTAATTAACCACTAAGTCAAGTCTTTCTATTGTTACACTCCAGATAAGTAACACGTGCTTAAATTGATGCATGATGTTTGAAGTTCAGTTCTTGACCAAGTCAGTAAGCCTTCCAAATTTTTGTTATCATATAGCCAGCTAGCTGTTGTGTTGAAACATACCGTTGTTATATGTTTATTTATTTTTTTTGATAAATTATATTGTACTACCTTTAAGTTTGTTAAAATAATATTAACATACAAGTCCTTTTTAAAACCTACGATTCACTTCAAAACATAAATTTCAACCATCGAACAGCCTCAAAATGGATTTATTAAAAGAATCAAAATTTTAATTGTATATTATTTTTCATGATGTCCAAAGTATTCTAAGTGTTAAAATATCTTCAAATGATTATGATAAGTTTAATAATTCTATTTATCGCAAAATTGTTTATATCAGAAATTTTTAGATTATTTGAATTAGTATTTTTCTAAAGAAAATAAAATATGTAGTATCATTTTAATTTTTAAAGTAGAAAAATTTGTCTTTGATTTTTATTTTATGATGAGTTTTGATATTCATTTATTTGAGATGCTAGGCTACTTAATTTTATAAAAAAACATATTAACAATTTTTTTTATGATGATCTTTGACTTTATTGGTAAATTTTTTAAAATTGGTTAGTATCACATAGACCTATAAAACGGTGTTTTCATTGGCATCTTTTACCCTTTATACTACTATTCCTACTAGAACAAGCAACTATAAAATAAAAAAAACAATTTTTCTCAAACTAATTAGAAGTCTTCTTTGTGGGAAATTGAGCCAAAATCCTAACAAATCTCTACCTTGCTCAAATTCTTCACGCCATCATCAAATTTGACTTTTTTCTTTGGTTGGTGCGATCATTCATTTTGGTCTTCTCATCTCATCCGTTTGTTCTTCGAAGCAATCATCCTCTCATTTAATACGTACAAGCTCTCTTCGTTCATGGTATCTGTCGTCACTACCTTTGAATCATTAAGAACTTGCATCTCATCATCCTCATTAGCCTTTCCATTATCATTCTCCTTCGTTCTACTTAATTTCTCCAAGTTCTTCATCGTGACCTTGCTTTGCAATTGTGTGTGTTCCTTCTCCTTATTTTAGATGCACTCCTTATTTGAAAAATGTAGAGACTTGGATCTTGATCTTTCCTCCACCTTCTTTGAACTGCTCCACTTGCTTACTTTGTTTAGCTCTTCTCTTGATATAATCATGAACAATTCTTCAATCTTGAACAAACTTGGTCTCTTCAACTTATCTCTCTCTGGAGGTATCGCGTAAACCTCCCTATCCATCAAAACTTCCTTGCCCACCATTAGCATCGTGACTATGTCATCTCCTTCCCGTTGCAAGTATTTCATCTCTGTCGACATACTAGTAAACAAATTAGTGATAATGGAATTGAAAAGGCTAATATTCATCATACCTTCTTCCATATTCAATTCATCAAATATGTCAATATTAATCATGCATACTTCTTGTATTTTTTCCATTGGAACCACAACTCTGATACCATTTGTTGGGATTTTACCTCTAAAATCCACGTACTCAATTTTTAGGTTAAAAAACACAACCACAAAAATTAAGTAGGCAAAACAAACAAAGAGTAAGAACACCAATAATTAAAGTGGTTCGACAACCTCTTTGCCTTCATTCACCAACAACTCCAGTATTTTATTAATCTTCAACTATAACTTTAGGAAGAGCAAAATTATCAAATTCTCACCTCAAAGTCACAATACAACGAAAGCTCTTAACCTAGCTTTAGTTGTAAGTATCATCTCTACTTGACAACCCAAAACCTTAATACACTCAATGCTCTCATCCTAACTCTAGTAGTAAACCCTTCTAGTTTACAATGTATATGCAATTATGAGTATGCCTCAAACTTTCTACCGGACCCTCTTTATGGAATTATTATTATTATTATTTCTATTTTTCAAATAAGCTGCTTTATGCTATATGGTTATTAATGTGAACTTGTTAATTTCATGTGGATGATTCAATGTAAATGGCTATTAAGAGAGGAACAAAAGTCTTAATTAAGGGTTAGGGTTCTATAAATGCAGCAATGTTTAATTGTTGTGTTTCTAACTTCTTTTCTTTTGTGTCTACCAGGTTTGATCTGCAAGAGCAATCTCACAATGTCAAAGTGAATGTTCCACTAATATCACTGTAATTGAAAGTTCATTGTCAAAAGACCAAAACTAAACTTACTTGAAACAGAGAGTGATGTTATTCATGTATGCATGGATCAAAGCAGAAAGACATGGAGTGAGAGATTTTTATTCATAACAAACATATATCCATGATTTTTGAAAAACACCGTTTTATACGTCTTCTCATTAATCAAGGCTCTGAGATGTTGGTTTTGTTGTGTCCATAAAATGTATGTTAGCTCTGTCCTTACAACGCATCATTTTTGCACTTTTTCAATATAAAGCAGACATTTTAGCACAATGAACCTGTTAACGATGAAATTTTGGATAAAGACTTTTGCAATCGGAGCTATTGCGAGAAAGTTCTTGGCTCTCGGTACAGTGTAAAAGGTTGTTAGATTTTGTGATTTTAAGGATTCTATCCTAATTAAAACAAAGTAAAGGGTTGAAATCTAAAGGAAATGGAATTGCAAGTACAAGAAAGTAAAGAAATGTAAATGCATTGCAGGAATTTAAAGCAATTGAAAGACGTTGCAGAAAAATTAAAGGTAAAAAAATAAAGAAAAGAAAAAGGTCATTAAAGGTGTCAGATTGATCATAGGCCCTTACATATGGTTGTTTTTTTTTTTTACTATTTATATAATATGAGATCTTTTGACATTGCTCCATCTCTTCCATGCATCCTGCTTTTACTATAGAATTGTCACTTAGATTCACGTTCAAACTCATAATATAAACAACAATAGTTTTATAACGTTTTAGGATCCATAGGATTCTAACCTAAGCTGGATCTTAATGTTTTTAACATCACGATTTAAAATCCCTAGGATTTTAATCCGGTCTAGATATTGACGTTCTTAACATCACCATTTAAAATCTATAAAATTCTAATATGAGTTGGATCTTAACACTCTAACAACATTGTAAAATGCATAACATTAAAATCATTACTCAAAATCCAATAAATCTTATTTCTTAAGATCCTTACTTGAGCTAGTAAAATTTAAACGTTCATAAAACTAAAAGAAGTTAAAGGAAGGGAACATGAAAAATTCTTAGTTAGACATCTAACGCATGAATTGTCGACTACACCATTCATATTAACTTAGTCAGGGTCTAATTAAGAATTACTCTAATTTAATCAACTGTTCTAGTTGAGGACTTGTTTGTGGTGGGGTTTGATTTATCTTTAAGGGCTATATTAGTCTTTTAAAGCACTTTTTTATTATTTAATCAATTAATATAAAAATTAGAAAATGAAAAGAGAATGAATGTTAATTAAGGGAGGTGCAAGGCGTTAATTAGTCAATTAGACCTTCAAGCTCGCGCGGGCCTTATTCTCAAATGGGCCAACTCATTGCCTTTTTGGTTTGCAACATCTAGGCCAATTAGTGAGCACAATTCGGTCATGGGCTTGGGTTGAACCCAGATGCATATGATGAATATGGATTGTTTGACAAGCTTAAAATAAAATTATTATTTTTTATGTAGTGATGAATATTATTTTTTTTTCATTTTAAATGGGTAATGTGATGTAACGTGGATGGTTATGAAATAGTATTGCGTGTTTATATTGTGATTAAATCAATATATAATTATACCTGTTTAATTTCATTAATTTCAATAAAAAAGAAATTATTTATTTAATTTTTTATTGTTGTAATTTTTTTATTAGGTTAAAAATAACTATTCTATATGCATTAGAGTTTTGGGGATTTCAAGAGATGCATTCTTATTCACTTCATTCTTAGGGAAAAATGATATAACTAGAATAGTTACAAGGTATGAATAAAAAGAAAGTAAAACAAGGGAATTAAAACTAGTATTACTTTGGGATTAGATGAAAATTAATTAGTAAATTGGTAATCCCATCTCTTTTCTCTTTTATTTTTCATTCTTGAATATTTTCAATTTTAGAAAATTATAATTTGTATTTGTAATAGAAAAACATCAATCTCTTAAAGTTTTTTCTTTTATTTTATTTTTTTTTCTCATTTTTCTCTCTTACTAAACATATATTTAATGGTAAATTATTATATAATTGATGGTAACACTATTTATTATCAAATGTGATAATTAATTTTTAAAATAATTATTTTATTAACATATGTGACGATTTTTATAATACTTTATTTTAAGACACTTCCCATGTTATAATGGGGTCTTGAACTTTGAGTTCCAAATGTAGGTAACTTTGTAGCTTGGAAACAACAAATGAGATCTTTCTTTCTCTAGGTTGGACCTTGAATTTTGTTTGTAACATTTTGGATCAACAATTTTTTTATTATTTTTTAATAAAGGATGGCGGCACCTCCGACACTATATTAAAAGAAGGCCTCACTTATGGTTGAGGAATACCTTAAACACTTGAAAATCAAAGAAAACAACACAACCAAACAAAAACCCAAAAAACCATATATACAAACGTTACAATCGAACATGCGGCAATCCTGCCTTATCCAACCTAAGCATGCCTTTCAACTCGCGTGGCAAAGAGATAAAATCAAAACAAGTGCTATTATAACCTTCCTCGCCCCTACAAGCGAGGAAATCCGCCACATTGTTTCCTTCGCGAAACTGATGGTTAATGTTGAAATGCACGTTTCTTAACAAGATCAACAACTCATCCTAATAATCCCATAAATACCACACCGTGCACTTTCGGCTACTCAACCAGGTCACAATTAATTTGGAGTCGCTCTCAATATTTATCTGATTAAAACCCATTTCTTTACACAAAGTTATACCAGCTAGTAATGCTGCTACACGAACCACGTTTGCAGGTGACCAGGCTCAATGGTGGCTTCGTATTGGTAACTCTGTAATAAAAAATATTCAATTTAACATGATCCACTTGTTGATTAAAAGCCTAACCAACGTGATGTCTTATTAATGTCCTAAGCAGGGCAGAACACTACGTTGTCATCCATCTTTTTCCTCTTCTTTGGTAGATCTTCTGTCAATTATTGGGGTCCAACCTTGTTGGCACCTGGAACACTGAATTGCAAAATTTTAAGAGTCGTCATCTTTGAATATTTTGAATTTAAGAGAGGAAGTGAGACAATACAAAGAGGAGAATTGTATTGAATGATGTGATTTACTTACAAGAGAGCTATCCTATTTATACAAGCCAATATGAGAGGCAAAACTATACACAACCAATGTGGGATATAATACATTAACATCCCCCCTCAAACTCAAAGTGGTAAGTGGAAGGTGAACTTGAGTTTGGAAACCAGAGAGTGAAAGCGTTCGGGTTGATGAGCCTTAGTGAAAATGTCAGCTGTCTGATCGGCTGAACTGACGGATTGTAGACGAACCGTATTCTAGAGAATGTGATCACGGATGAAGTGACAATTATTCTCGATGTGTTTTGTACGCTCGTGGAAGACTTCATTGTGAGCGATCTGAATAGTACTCCTGTTGTCACAGTGTAGGATAGTGGCAGCAGGAGAAGAGATATCCATGTCAACGAGTAGCCATCAAAGCCAAAAAAGTTCTTGAGTTGCATCAGCCATGACACGATATTCAGCTTCAATATTGGAGCAAGCAACCACAGTTTGTTTCTTACTACGCCAGGAAATGAGAGAATTTCCCAAAAAGAAAAATAATCAGTGGTTGAACGTCTATCGGTGGGGTCTCCGGCTTAATCGGCATCAGAATAAGCTTGTAAGATAGGGGCAGACTGTGCTGAGAAATGAAGCCCGTGAAATAAAGTACCATTGAAATACTGTGCGAAGAACAACCGAGTAATGGGCGGTCCGAGGAGTGGACAAGAATCGTCTGACCTGATGAACGACATATGTAATTTCAGAGTGAGTGACAGTAAGATATACAAGACTTCCAACCAGTTGGCGATATAGAGTGGCATCCTAAAGAGGTGAACAATTGAGTGGGGTAATTTTGATGTTCGGCTCGAGAAGAGTAGTGGCAGTGGTTGAGTCAGTGATCCCAGCTTTGGAAAGGAGATCCGAGGCATATTTGTTATCAAATGTGACACTATTTATTATGTAATTGATGGTAACACTATTTATTATCAAATGTGATAATTATTATTAAAATAATTATTTTATTAACATATGTGACGATTTTTATAATACTTTATTTTAAGACACTTCCCATTTTATAATGGGGTCTTGAACTTTGAATTGCAATGCAGGTAACTTTGTAGCTTGGAAACAACAAATGAGATATTTCTTTCTCTAGGTTGGACCTCTAATTTTGTTTGTAACATTTTGGATCAACATGTAATGCTGCTGCACGAACCACGTTTGCGGGCCACCAGGCTCAATGGTGGTTTCGTATTGGCAACTCTTTAATCAGGAATATTCAATTTAGCATGATCCACTTGTTGATTAAAAGCTTAACCAATGTGATGTCTCATTATTGTCCTAAGCAGGGCAGAACACTATGTTGTCATCCATCTTTTGCCTCTTCTTTGGCAGATCTTCTGTCAACTATTGGGGTCCAACCTTGTTGGACTTGGAACATTGAATTGCAAAATTTTAAGAGTTATCCTCTTTGAACAAATCGAAATTAGGAAAAGAACAACAACATAATAAACTATTCCTACTAGAATAAGCAACTATAAAATAAGAAGCTACTTTCCCAAACCAATTAGAAGTCATTCTTGTGGGGAATTAAGCCAAAAATCCTAACAAATCTCCATCTTGACTCAAATTCTCCGCACCTCATCGGCAAATCTAACTTTCTTCTTAGTTGGTGTGATATTTCCATTTGGTTCTTCCATATCTCCTCCACCTAATTTTCCAAGCAAAACATTCTCATTAAGCACATACAAGCCTTTCTTGTTTATAGTAGCTTTTTGTTGACCCGTATTTGATTTTAATAATGACAAAACAATGCTCTAATTGGACTAATAGTTTTATCTAAGTCTTTAAGTGATAAAAGCATTCAGTACGGAAACAAGATGCAAGAACTCAACATGATTCAGACACCAA
>CM043697.1:109166977-109216977 GCA_023935145.1 Bretschneidera sinensis
GTGTGCACCAATGGTTTATAAGATTTCGGTAAAGATGATAACAATAGCATTGAATTCTCCTCATCCATCAATATTTCTTCTGCATTCAACAATTCAGACACTAACTTGTTAAATTCATTCAAGTGATCATGAAGACTTGTACCTTCTTCCATCTTTAGAGAATATATGTCCATCTTGAGACACAATCTATTGGTCAAAGACTTTGACGTATAGATGCTATCGAGTTTATCCCTGCAAACCCTTGGGTGTAGTTTCCTTTAACACAGTATACTTGATCTCAAGAGCAAGAGCCAACCTGATTGTACTTACAATCTTTCTCTGAATCGATTACCACTTTCTATCAATCACATCTTTTGGTTATTCTTCCTCTAAATCCTGATCAAGATCTTGTTGCACTAGAATATCTTGAATTGTACTATAACACAGAGTAAAATTATTTTTTCCATTAAATAAAGGAATCTCAAATTTAGGTATACCTATCGACATGGTGGTGCAGATGCAAAAAATAACAGTAGGAAATTTCTTCAAAGAGATAACCAGGCTTTGATGTCATTTGTTGGGATTTCACCCCTAAAATCCACTTACTCAAATTTTAGGCAATAAACAAACAAATATCAAGCAAAAAATTATTTAATCTAGTTCGGCAACCTCATTGCCTACACCAAACTCACAATTTTATTAATCCTTAATAACAACTCTAAGAAAAACAAAATTATTACCCTCACAATCCTATAACCCAAAATCTTCAATACATTCAAAGTTCTCTACCTAGCTCTAGTTATAATATTTGAATTATAAGTATCCCAAACCTTCTATGTGGAGGATATTTTCCTAATACTATTAGGAAAAGAAAAACAATAACATAATAAACTAATACTACTACTCCTACTAGAATAAGCAACTATAAAATAGGAAATCACTTTCCCAAACCAATTAGAAGTCCTTATTGTGGGGAATTGAGCCTAAAAACCTAACAACAATTTTAGGGAGAGTAAAGTTGCTAAACTCTCACTACCTCACAACCCAAAAGTCTCAATACAAAAGGTAGCTCTCAACCTAGCTCTAGTTGTAAGTGCTATCTCTACTTAACAACCTAAAACTCCAATATACCTAAAGTTCTTATCCTAACTTTAGTAGTAAACCCATCTAATTTATAATGTATATTAGAATTATGAGTATATCTCAGACCTTCTCTAAAACCCTCTTTTAATAGAAAATGTTTTCTTAATACTAATAGGAAAAGAACAACAACATAGAGGACTACTACTTCTCTTACTAAAACAAGTAACTATCCAATAAGAAACTATTACTACTTCTACTAGAATAATCAACTATAAAATAGGAAATCACTTTTCCTAAACCAATTAGAAGTCATTCTAGTGAAGAATTAAGCCAAAATCCTAACTGTTAGGATATTTTGTATCCTAAAGTAGTTTAATTTTAATGTAGATAAAACCTGTGTAAATTATTAACAAGTTAATCTAGTGTGCAGGTCAATTAAAGTGCTTATTTTAAAAGCAAGCAAGCAACCAAACAACAACCAGTTGAAGATTGCAAGAACCAGTCTAAGAGAAGATCAATAGTAGTGATATGGTAGCACCGGAGTGGACTAGCAAACTAGAGACGCATGGATTTAATGGATGGATAAATAACCTTATTGAAGTTTATAAATAAGAGATTCTGTGTGGCAAAACAACTGCAATGATGTAATTTCTTATTTGTGAGTTGGTGGGGTCCACAGGCACATATAGGAACTCAAAGTGATTGATCTAACAGACCAGAGAAAGCTAGATCAGAATAGGTCCAACCAGTGTTGAAGAAGACCAGTGGATAAGAATTAGTGTTGTAGCATTGAAGAAACGATTGGTGAAGAGGAGATCCTACCAACTAAAAGGTACCTATCAACCGACGGAGTGCTATTCGGCTGATCGGTCGACCAATGATGTCCAAGCATATAAACCAGCTCAGATCTGCAGTGAATTGGTTAGCAAGGAGGATACCAATCGAACGGTCGATCGATCAGAAAGGTACCAGTCGATCGGTCAGCTGATCGGCAGAAGTCAGGCAATCGACCACTGTTGAGCAATTATCTACCTAAATAAATAAGCAAATAACCGAACTCGTTTTACTTGCAAGTGCACAAGGTCAACAGTGTAGTATAGTATGCGAAAGCAAGGTCATCTCCACAGGGAATGGTAAAGTTCGGTTTTAGAATTAGTTTCTTTAAAGTAAAAAGAAATAAATAACTGTTGAATGTGAGTGATAATAATAAAGACATAGGGCTTTGATATCCACTACTAGTTATACTTTCCCAATTGTATAATGTATCAGTGCACTAGCTTTATCATGTATACCTACTGGTTGCCAACCTAAGGGTATGGTATCTACTCCTTAAGCTATTGATCTCCCTAAGCAACGAGTTAGGCATGGTATCTACTCTAACTCTTTTCTTCCTTAAGGGATTCAGCATGGTAACTGCTTGAGTTGTTCCTTAAGAAAGCATAAGTACTATGGAAATCGACAACCACATGAGACCTAGGGTATAGTATCTACTCTCGGTTTCCCATGTTAATTAACCCGAGTATTCGGATAAGATATCCCATGTTACTAATGTTAGACCCAGACTCGGTAATCCAAATTGATCTAACTAACAGGTCCATACCACATGCATACGCTGGCCATACACATATATATGAGGAATTTAAATAAGCACAGGCATTAATAAAGTTAAGCAACATAATAAAGGCTATTGGCAAAGATTTATCAATGAATAAATATATGAGAAAGCATAACTAGGGCTTCAATCGAGCCCTATAAGAAAGTTAGTTACACATGCTGTCTAAAATAAACATCATATATAAACTAAGCATGAAATATAAAACCCGAAGAATACTAGGGAGACGGGTTGTCAATCCTCTCCAAAGCCTAAAACTCCGAGCTTAAGCAAAAGATAAAAGTGATCTCTAAAAGGTAGTTTGTTGTGTGTGCTTTACAGGCGTATTTATAAGGCTTGAGAAGTCCTAGAAGGTTCATGAGTTCCTAAACTTTTCTAAATTACAAAACTCATTTTTTTCCAAAATAAGGTTTCGCAGTTTACTATTCACGCCCGTACATGTGCGCTTGATCGTAGGCATCTTGCGCTCGATCGTAGGGTGCACTTGATCCTTTTTGTGTGCGCACGATCGCAATGTGCCCTCGATCGCATTGCATGGTGCGATCGATCGCAGCTTGACCAGAGACTGCTCCAGGATTTCCAGGCTTCTTCCTTTAAGTGCCAAAACTGCTTCTTTTCTTCCAAGACCTATAAAACACATGTGAAACACACAAATGAAGTAAAATGAACTAAATTAACATAACTAAGTGTTGGGCGATTATATACCTAAATAATTAAGCAGATAATCGTACTAGTTTTACTTGCAAGTGCACAAGGTCAACAGTGTAGTGTAGTGTAGTGTACGAAAGCAAGGTCATCTCTACAAGGATTGGTAAAGTTTAATTTTTAGAATTAGTTTCTTTAAAGTAACAAGAAATAAAATAACTGTTGAATGTGAGTGATAATAATAAAGATATAGGGCTTTGATATCCAACACTAGTCATACTTTCCCAATTGTATAATGTATCAGTGCACTAGCCTTATCATGTATACCTACTGGTTGCCAACCTAAGGGCATGGTATCTACTCCTTAAGCTATTGATCTCCCAAAGCAATGAGTTAGGTATGGTATCTACTCTAACTCTTTTCTTCCTTAAGGGATTCTGCATGGTATCTGCTTGAGTTGTTCCTTAAGAAAGCATAAGTACTATGGAAATCGACAACCACATGAGACCTAGGGCATGGTATCTACTCCCAGTTTCCCATGTTGATTAACCCAGGTGTCCGGATAAGATATCCCTCGTTACTAGTGTTAGACCCAGGACTCGGTCATCCAAATTGATCTAACTAACAGGTCCATACCACATGCATACGCTTGCCATACACATACATATGAGGAATTTAAATAAGCATAGGCATTAATCAAGTTAAGCAACATAATAAAGGCTATTGGCAAAGATTTATCAATGAATAAATATATGAGAAAATATAACTAGGGCTTCAATCGAGCCTTATAAGAAAGTTAGTTACACATGCTGTCTAAAAATATCATATATAAACTAAACATAAAGGAAAGAATAAACCCGAGAGAAGAGGCGTCAATTCTCTCCCAAAGCTTACAACTCCAAGTAAAAGCTAAGAGAAGTGTTCTCTAAGTTGTGATGAATTGTGTGTGTTTTACAGGTGTATTTATAGGTCTTTGAGAAGTCCTAAGAGGCCCATGAGTTCCTAAAACTTTCCTAAAAACAAAACTCTTTTATTTCCAAAATAGGGTTATGTAGTTACTGTTCACGCCCGTACATGTACGCTCGATCGCATGTGTCTTGCGCTCGATCCTTCTTGTGCGCACACGATCGCATTACATGGTGCGATCGATCGCAGATTGATCAGAGACTGCTCCAGGATTTCCAGGCTTCTTCCTTTAAGTGCCAAAACTGCTTTTTTTCTTCCAAAACCTATAAAACACATGTGAAATACATAAATGAAGTAAAACGAACTAAATTAATGTAACTAAGGACCTAATAAATGTAAATAAGGGGGCTTAAATATGAATATTTAAGCACCTATCACACCCCCAAACTTAGATATTGCTAGTCCCTTAGCAATACAAAATTAAGAACTAAAACGAAAAAAACAGATAAATCAAATGTTCATGGTGTCCAACAAAAGTTTAGATCTTACAAAACTATGATGCGCATTCATGAGCAAGCTTAACAAGTATGAACATATTTTTGCAATGTATAAGAGTTTTGAACGTAAATAATTTTCATGAGGTATTTTAAGACATCACAAGTTTAACTTTAGTGTGTCGTGACTAGCACATAAAAGATTGGGTTTCCAAGAAGTTTAAATGTGTACTGTTTCGATGACTCAAGATTCACCAAACTTCCTATTAGAGTCAACAAATATGGCATAGACTTTTATTTGTGAGATTTTTGCCAAGTTAGTGCCCTTAAGCTTTCTTGTTGACTCGTGTAATGAGCGTTTAGCCAATGACTCCCAAACCAGATGGTTTTAGGGCATTAGGTGTAAAGACACCCCTAAGGACTTACTAGCTCGAGTCAACAAAGCTACGAAACTAACTGGTTTTAATGCTTCCACTTAGAATTTTCCACCTTTTGACGCGACACTCAATGCTTACTGAGGCAAGAGGTCCAGTTACTCAGTGGAAAGTTCTTTTTATTGATCATTTAAGATTTTCCACCTTTTGACGTGACACTCAATGCTTACTGAGGCAAGAGGGCCAGTTACTCAGCAGAAAACAAGTTTTATTGATCATTAGGAGCATTTATTTCTTCTTTTGAGCACTAATCAATCTTTTCAATTTTTATATGCCAAAATGTTAATATAATGAGTCATCTAGTTCACAGTTAAGCAAAAGAAACATACACATCCAAATAACATGTCATACCTCACGCAGTTATGTGCTAGTGTGCTTGTGATAGTTTAGGTTAAACTTGCGAATCTTTAAATCTCTAAAAGGCAGTGATCTAGGTTCAAAACTTGATTATTGGCCTATATGTTCAAAGTGTTCAGCTAGCTGATGAAGTCGAATCATAAAGTTCTGTTTAGATCACAAAAAATTTATTGGACAGAATGAACATGCATTTATCTATGAAAATAGCAATAAAATAGAAAAAAGTGGGACATAGTAAGTGTGTGAATGTATCCCCATACCCCCAAACTTAAATTACACATTGTCCCCAATGTGTGAATAGCATGGAATGAGCTGACCTGGGAGATGGAGAACTGATGGCTGGCATGGCTTATAGCACGCCCCCAAACTTCAATTGGATGCACTCACGATGTCCTTGAAAAAGAAAGAGAAAAAAACATAAAATGGAAAACACATAATAATAAACAGATAGAAAAATAAACTACAAATAATAAAATTAAATAAACTAAGAAAAATGATATGCTTTGGGTTGTCTCCCATGAGTGCTAAGTTTAACGTCTTCAGCCAGACGTGGTATCCTCTCACTACTGATCATCAGGTGGTGCAGTCGAAGAGGTATCGGGTGTCGGAGGTAGGCGATCAAGAATGGCCTGCAGCATAGCCTCCTATCGTGCTAACCGTGCCTCCAAACTATCTATGGGCTGATGCACGAGTGTGGTAGCAGTAGAGACCTCACCTCGAAAGGAGGATAGCTCAGCTAGAAAGTGCTGGGACTCGGTGGGTCCCATGTCCGAATGGTCCTCCTCTCGTACTGGGCTAATGACTGGGGGCTCGATCTCCATACGATCCTCCTCAACTCGCTCAATTGCTGGAGCAGGTACTGGGGGTCCTCGTGGCATATGCAAGATGCTGTGTGTCTACTAAGCCTTCCCGAAGAAGAGATGCTCTCGCACTAGCCCGTCACTATGGGTCCCCTTAATCTCCTTCTTCTTGAGGATGGAAGAGAGTAGGAACGAGAAATAGAGGCCCCAAGCATTGGCCGTGGTGGTCTGACAGCCATGTACGTGATCCCAAAACTTGTGCAGCTGGCTCCAAATGACAACCGGGATGGAGTACCAGTGGCTTCTATGAAAGGCATATAAGGATTGGAGAAACTGGTCTCGCCGCTGTGTCTTGTGCCCCAATAGACATACATTACGCTGCAGGATCGTGTCGACAAGCCACAGTCATGAGGTAGCTTGGACTGGCTGGTCGCATTGTTATGCTTGTCGGCATACTGGCCAGCGCACATGTCTGTGATGATCTCAGCCAGGGCAAAGGACTCCGGCTGCTCCTCAATATCTGTGTCCTTAGGAAGGGACTCATCAGTGCAATGAAAAGCAACGGCGATATCGACACTAGTCACCTCGATGGGTGTGCCTCGGACTGAAGAGGTGAGGACTCATGGTCTGCTACAGTCAAATGATAGGTTTGCATAAAACTGGACTATGAGATGAGAGTAAGTAGTGGAACAAACCGGTTTAAACAACCACTTCAACCCTCGATGTCGGAATGCTTGGACGGCCCATTGAGTGGCGTCCATGTACCAGAATACATCGTCGATGGCGAAAGAGGTCTCGAATAAAAGCTCTCTTTGCTCTATGCTAGGCCGGGATGACGAGGCACTACTACTGGATGCACCAGAAGTGGAAATAGATGGTCTAGACATGCTTTTCTGTAGTTTCTGCCTGATTTGCGATCGATCTTAAGGAGGTGCGCTCGATTGCACACTAGCTATGCACTCAATCGTAAATGCCATGCGCTCGATCTCATACGGTCAGGTTTTTCCTCGAATAGCTTGTGTGCACCAAAAGACCAAGCTATAATCTTAAGGATTTGAATGTGATCCCAACCTCCTGCAAACAGACAAGCACCCAATCATTCACAAGATACATCTATTTATACTTGAAAAGTAATTAAAACGTATTAAAAATTCGTGTGTGTGTATTGAAATAGGTACCTTGTGTATGGATGTAATGGGTAATGGGGAGGGTGTATGTGGCGGAAATGGCTGATGACGGTGGTGATAGTGGATGTCAGTGGTGATGGGGAGTGAAGATGGAGGTGATTGTGAAGTGGAGAGTGTGAGTGAGAACGGTTGAGTGTGAGGGTGTGAGTGTGAGTCTTGTGCGAGAGGGAGTGAGTGAACAGTGAGATAGTGAGTGAGTGTGAATGAAAATTTACAGATTTATATCTAAACCTTCTGCCACGAGTGCGCTCGATCGCACACGGGTTACACTCGATCGCATTTGTGTGCTCGAGCATATGTAAGGACACACTCGATCGCACACTTGCGCTCGATCGCACTGAATGATGCGATCGATCGCAAACAGTGTGTCTGGGCAAAAATAAAAACTTACCTCAGCTGAAAATGATAATTTTGGAACAACACAACCTTACCATTTGTTAGTGGCCTCAGTACCACTAACCTCTGTAGAGATACTTGAGCGGTATGAATAATCGAAATTAATTTTTGCTCAAGCACTCTCGTGTTTCTGTGCTAGTTGGTTGGAGGGGGGCACTTAGAGCCCACCTCTTGTGGCTCTAATGCCTGTGTGTCAGCTGTATATTGAACCTCTTCAAGTGCCAAGTCTTCATCTCTTGGAGGAAATTGAATGTCGAGGTAAGGTTTGGCTTTGTATCCATTTATTGTAAAGAGCTGATTCCCTCTTGGGCCACAGACTTCTAATGCACCATGAGGGAAGACCTTGGTGATCATGTACGGACCGTACCATCTGGATTTGAGCTTGCCTGGGAACAGTCTTAATTGTGAGTCATATAGCAGCACCTTTTGTCCTACATGGAACTCCTTCCGTACTAGTTGTTTGTCATGATAAGCTTTTGTCCATTCCTTGTACAACTTTGTATTCTCATAGGCATCATATCTCAATTCTTCAAGCTCATTTAGATGCAGCTTTCTTTTCTCACACGCTTGCTTCATGTCGAAGTTGAACTGCTTTATGGCCCAATATGCCCGATGTTCTAATTCCATCGGTAGATGGCATGCTTTTCCAAAAACTAGACGGTAGGGAGACATGCCTATTGGGGTCTTATAGGCTGTCCTATATGCCCATAGAGCATCATTTAGGCGTAGAGACCAATCCTTCCTGTTAGGCTTCACAGTCTTTTCTAATATTCCCTTGATCTCTCGGTTACTAATCTCCACTTGGACACTGGTTTGAGGATGGTATGCAGTGCCAACTTTATGAGTGATCCCATACTTCCGGAGTAGTTCGGCAAAAGAACGATGATGAAAGTGATTGCCCCCATCACTGATGATTGCTCTTGGAGTTCCAAACCTAGTAAAAATGTTAGCCTGCAGAAACTTGATAACCACTTTGTGATCGTTAGTCCTTGAGGGGACAGCCTCGACCCATTTAGACACATAATCCATGCCCACAAGAATATATAAATAACCAAATGAGTTAGGAAATGGTCCCATGAAATCAATGCCCCATACATCAAAAAGTTCTACTATATGAATATTTTGTAAGGGCATTTGATTTTGGGAAGAGATGTTACTTGTCCGTTGGCATCTATCACACGAGCTGCAAAAGGAGAAAGCATCTTTAAACAGATTAGGCTAATAAAAACCAGATTGGATTACCTTAAGAGCTGTTCGTTTTGCCCCAAAATGTCCTCCACAAGCAAACTGGTGGCAGTGTTGTAATAAGCTCAAGTGCTCCTCTTCTGGGATACACCGTCTGATGATTTGATCGGGGCAAGCTTTGAAAAGATAAGAATCATCCCAATAGTAATGTCTTGACAGAGATATTAGCCGTTTCTTTTCTTGAGTGGTCATTCCTGGAGGAAAAACTTTAGCAGTTAGATAATTTACTATATCAGCGTACCATAGAAGTTTTACCTCTAGTGTGAATAGTTGTTCATCGGGGAAGTTCTCATTTAATGGTAACTCTTTATCATCACTCTCATAGGGAAATCTTGACAAATGATCCGCAACTACATTCTCACTACCTTTCATGTCTTTGATCTCTAAATCGAATTGTTGTAGTAGGAGTACCCATTTGATTAGCCTAGGCTTTGCATCTTTCTTAGAAAACAAATATCTCAAAACAGCATGGTCAGTGAATACAATAACTTTAGAACTAATAGGATATGATCTAAACTTCTCTAAAGCAAAAATAACAGCTAACAACTCTTTTTCAGTAGTAGAATAGTTAAGCTGGGCATCATTTAACATTCTAGAAGCATAGTAAATAGCATGAGGTACCTTATTGATCCTTTGATCTAAGACAGCTCCCAAAGTGAAATCACTGGCATCACACATTAATTCAAAAGGGAGATTCCAATCTGGTGCCATCATTATCGGGGCAGATGTGAGAACATTCGTTAATGTGTTGAAAGCTTGCACACAATTATTATTCCATTCAAACTTGGTATCCTTGGCTAACAATGCACAAAAAGGTCTCGAGATTTTGGAGAAGTCCTTGATGAATCTTCTATAGAAACCAGCATGTCCAAGGAAACTTCT
This sequence comes from Bretschneidera sinensis, assembly GCA_023935145.1. NCBI lineage: Eukaryota > Viridiplantae > Streptophyta > Magnoliopsida > Brassicales > Akaniaceae > Bretschneidera > Bretschneidera sinensis. Next base: position 109,176,998 of record CM043697.1, read on the forward strand.
AATGCCTTTGACTGTGAGAGGGGAAGGTAACTTTGAAATAATATCTATTTTAGCTTTGTCGACCTCAATACCTCTGTTTGAGATGGAATGACCCAGCACAATACCTTGTTGAACCATGAAGTGGCATTTCTCCCAATTTAGCACTAAATTACTCTCTTTACATCTCTTTAGGACATTTTCCAAATGATTTAGGCACTCATTGAAATTAGATCCAAAGACACTAAAATCGTCTATGAACACCTCAATATATTTATCTACCATATCAAAAAAAATGCTCATCATACATCTTTGAAAAGTGGCTGGTGCGTTGCATAAACCGAATGGCATTATTCTATAAGCAAATGTACTGAAAGGACATGTGAAGGTAGTCTTTTCTTGATCCTCAGGTGCTATGGCAATTTGATTGTATCCACTGTACCCATCCAAGAAACAATAGTAACTGTGACCGGCTAATCTCTCCAACATTTGGTCGATGAATGGTAAGGGGAAATGATATTTTCTGGTTTCCTTGTTTAGTTTCCAGTAATCGATATATACTCTCCAACCTGTCGTTTTTCTTGTAGGTATGAGCTCCTCATTTTCATTTTTCATTACTGTGATCCCACTCTTTTTAGGAACAACTTGGACCGGGCTCACCCATTTGCTATCTGATATAGGGTAGATGATGCCGACATCTAGTAGCTTCAATACCTCGGCCTTTACTACCTCCTTCATGTGTGGGTTAAGTCGTCTTTGAGCATCTCGAGTGGGCCTTGCTTCTTCTTCAAGGTAGATACTATGCATGTATTTTGCTGGACTTATCCCCTTGATGTCAGCAATGGTCCACCCAATGGTAGATTTATGTTCCCTAAGAACTTTTAATAACTTCTCTTCTTCTCCACTACTCAAGTTAGCAGCTACAATCACAGATAAAGTCTTCTTTTCTCCCAAATAGGCATATGTCAAATGTTCGGGTAGCTGCTTTAGTTCCAATGTTGGTGCCTGGACAATGTATGGAAGAAGAGTAGTATTAGTGGGTGTGAGAGATTCAAATGGAGGAGGATACTTACTGGAATATTTTGGAGAAGTCTCAAGGAAGTGCGCAGTTATGATGATGTCATCAGTAATATCTTCATAGTCTTGCTCCATATCCACCTCTGTGAAGCTGTGAGTGATAGTGATCTCCAATGGATCAATGTTTTGGACCTGAAAAGCTTGCTCAACAAAGTTTTGTATCATACATACATTAAAGCATTCCAAGTCATCTTGAGGAAGTTTCATTGCATCAAATATTTTAAACTCTATTTTCTCACCATTGATTTTCATACTCACTATACCCTTTTTCACACAAATCTTAGTGTCGGCAGTTCTCATGAAGGGTCTCCCTAATATGATGGGTAAGGGCATTGGCATAGAGCACTCTTCCATGTCTAATATGATGAAATTAGCAGGTAAGATGAACTCTCCAACTTTTACTAGGACATCCTCGAGAATACTCCTAGGTCTTTTAATACTTCTATCTGCCAATTGTAAGGTAATAGACGTTGGTTGTAACTCCCCAAAGCCTAGGGTCTCGAATACCGTGTAAGGTAGTAAGTTTACCCTCGCTCCTAAGTCTAGTAATGCTTTGTCAAATAGCTGATCATTTATTTTATAGGGAATAGTAAAACTACCCGGATCTTTCAGTTTGGGTGGGAGTTTTCTTAGTAATACAACACTTACTTCTTTAGTTAATGCTACAGTTTCATGTTCTTGAAATTTTCTTTTATGAGTGCAACAATCTTTTAGGAACTTAGCATAAGCGAGTATTTGATGAATTGCATCTAGTAATGGAATATTAATTTCAACTTTCCGCAAGGTTTCAAAAACATCAAGTAGTTTATTGTCTTTCTTTTGTTTTACTAACCTTTGCAGGAAGGGTAGTGCATTCACCTTCTTCGTCTCACTTACCCTTGATGTTGATGGTGTCTCTTTGGATGCTACTGGAGATTCCTCGGATCCGATCACTTTGCCATTTCTCAAGGTTGTGACAGCCTTTAGTTGTTGATGCCCCTCAGAGTTAGGTAATGTTTGAGCTGGGAGCTCCCCTTGCTTTCTGCCACTGAGCTCTGCCACTGAGCTCTTTAGCTAGTTTTCCCATTTGTACCTCTAGTCTTTGAATTGCTTGCTCATGTGCCGCAGTGGTTTGTTTTTGCTGAGTCATGAATTGTTCTTGTGATGTCACCAGTCGTCTTACTAGACTTTCGAGGTCATTCTTCTTTGGTTCGAGAGTAGCATGAGCAGTGGGATGGGGGTTTCATTGCTGTCTTTGATTGTTCTGGTTGTTGCTCCACGAGAAATTTGTGTGGTTTCGCCATCCAAGGTTGTACGTGTTGGCATATGGGTTGTTCTTCGGTGGATAGTTTGGCTTGTTCCGGATCTGCAGATGAGTACAAAGGACACGTATCAGTATTATGGTCGTATTGAGAACAAATTGCACATACCTGGAGCGGGATGGATGGTAGGCTGGATGAGGTATTTTGAGTAGTCATGGCTTTTACAATCATATATAGTTTTCTCTCCATTGCTGCCATTTGAGGGGAAGATCCTCAATTCAAATTTACCTCGTAGACACCTTTACCTTTGGCTATATGTCTACCTCGAGAGGAGAATTGCTGGGTGTGCTCGCTGAGGGTTTCGAAGAGCTCCATTGCTTCTTCACTGCTTTTCTCCATCAGGACTCCTCCACAACCTGAATCAACAATACATTTGTTAGTGTCATTTAAACCTTCATAGAATGCTTATACTAGTTCATCTTGAGGCAGGTTGTGGTGTGGGCATTTCAGTAGCAGCTCGTTGAAGTGTCCTCATGCTTCGAAGAAGAGGTTCCCATCCTTTTGTTGGAAGGATTGGATCTCCTTCCTCATTTGTTTTGTCTTTTAGGCTAGAAAGAACTTCTTCAGGAACTTGCTTGCCAATTCCTCCAAAGTGTGGATGGAAACTGCAACCAAAGAATTATATCAAAGTTTAGCATTATCTTTTAAGGAAAAAGGGAACAGAATCAACCTTATTCCTTCTTGGTCTAGTCCTTGTATGTGCTAGAACTTGCAAAGATCGAAAAATTCTCGGAGGTGCAAGTGTGGATCTTCGTTAGGAGTGCCTCTAAAATGAGTCAAAGCATTCAAGATTTGTGGAGATATGTAATAATTTCCCGCCACCTCAGGTTGATATGCAATGCATGATGGTTGATCAATGTTCCGAGGGATGAATGAGTGCTTCATCGGTACTCGTGCAGGTGGTTACTAGTTCTCGAGCTGTTCCGCCATTTGTGTTTCATTCTCGACTTCTTCTTCGTTCTCCTCGAAGTTGTTCCTTAGCTTTTGTCAGATAGTCCGCTCAAGCTCAGGATCAAGGGGAAAGAATGTTGGATGTCGGGATCGTAGTCCGTGCATAAATCAGGAAAACTGGCTTCAGTGCAGCAGTGTAACTCTGCTGTTCGGGTAACTCTCTGCCTTAAATGCGCTTGATCGCACAGGAGGTTGCGATCGATCGCAAGTACCACAGAAAGTGTGATTTGGAGTTTACATGCCTAAAACAGAAAATGAATTTGATTAGGTTTTGATAAAACAAAGATGGTAAAAGTAAAGTAATAATAATAATGATTAAACGAAAGTAATCCTAAAAGGAACTTTTAGCGCAATCCCCGGCAACGGCGCCAAAAACTTGTTGAGCGATTATATACCTAAATAATTAAGCAGATAATCGTACTAGTTTTACTTGCAAGTGCACAAGGTCAACAGTGTAGTGTAGTGTGCGAAAGCAAGGTCATCTCCACAGGGATTGGTAAAGTTCAGTTTTTAGAATTAGTTTCTTTAAAGTAACAAGAAATAAAATAACTGTTGAATGTGAGTGATAATAATAAAGACATAGGGCTTTGATATCCACCACTAGTCATACTTTCCCAATTGTATAATGTATTAATGCACTAGCCTTATCATGTATACCTACTAGTTGCCAACCTAAGGGCATGGTATCTACTCCTTAAGCTATTGATCTCCCTAAGTAACGAGTTAGGCATGGTATCTACTCTAACTCTTTTCTTCCTTAAGGGATTCAGCATGGTATTTGCTTAAGTTGTTCCTTAAGAAAGTGTAAGTACTATGGAAATCGACAACCACATGAGACCTAGGGCATGGCATCTACTCCCGGTTTCCCATGTTGATTAACCCGGGTATCTAGATAAGATATCCCTCATTACTAATGTTAGACCCAGAACTCAGTCATCCAAATTGATCTAACTAACAGGTCCATACCACATGCATACGCTGGCCATACACATACATATGAGGAATTTAAATAAGTATAGTCATTAATCAAGTTAAGCAACATAACAAAGGCTATTGGCAAAGATTTATCAATGAATAAATATATGAGAAAGCATAACTAGGGCTTCAACCGAGCCCTATAAGAAAGTTAGTTACACATGTTGTCTAAAAACATCATATATAAACTAAACATAAAGGGAAGAATAAACCCGAGAGAAAAGGCGTCAATTCTCTCCCAATGGTTGCAACTCCAAGTAAAAGCTAAGAGAAGTGTTCTCTAAGTTGTGATGAATTGTGTGTGCTTTACAGGTGTATTTATAGGTCTTTGAGAAGTCCTAAGAAGCCCATGAGTTCCTAAAACTTTCCTAAAAACAAAACTCTTTTATTTCCAAAATAGGGTTATGTAGTTACTGTTCACGCCCATACATGTGCGCTCGATCGCAGTGCTGCGCTCGATCCCTCTTGTGCGCGCACGATCGCAATGTGCGCTCGATCGCATTGCATGGTACGATCGATCGCAGATTGACCAGAGACTGCTCCAGGATTTCCAGGCTTCTTCTTTTAAGTGCCAAAACTACTTCTTTTCTTCCAAAACCTATAAAACACATGTGAAATACACAAATGAAGTAAAATGAACTAAATTAACGTAACTAAGAACCTAATAAATGTAAATAAGGGGGCTTAAATATGAATATTTAAGCATCTATCACACCCCCAAACTTACATATTACTAGTCCCTTAGCAATACTAAACAAAACTAAAATGAAAAATAACAACACACAGATAGATTCAATGTTCATAGTGTCCAAAAAAAGTTTAAGTATTAACACAAAACTATGATGTGCATTCATGAGCAAGCTTAACAGATACAAACATATTTTTGCAATGAATAAGAGTTTTGAACGCAAATCACTTTCATAAGGCAATTTAAGACATCACAAGTTCGACTTTGGTGTGTGATAAACTAGCACATAAACGATTAGGTTTCCAAATAATTCTAACATGTATGTTTCGATGTCTCAAGATTCACCAAATTTCCTATTAGAATCAACAAAGATGGCATAATTCTTCTTTTATTTTGTTTACGATTTTTTTTTCAAGTTAATTCCCTTAAGCTTTCTATTTGACTCATGTAACGAGTGTTTAGCCAATGACTCCCAAACCAGATGGTTTTAGGGCATTAGGTGTAAAGACACCCCTAAGGACTTACTAACTCGAGTTAAAAAGGCTACGAAACTAACTGGTCTTAATGCTATCAATCAGAATTCTCCACCTTTTGACATGACACTCAATGCTTACTGAGGTAAGAGGGCCAGTTACTTAGTGGAAAGTTCTTTTTAATGATCATTTAAGATTTTTCACATTTTGACGTGACACTCAATGCTTACTGATGCAAGAGGGCCAGTTACTCAGTGGAAAATAAGTTTTTATTGATCATTAGGAGCATTTCTTTCTTTTTGAGTACTAGAAATTTGTTTCTATTTTCTTATGCCAAGATGTTAGTCTAATAGGCCATTTGGTTCACAGTCGAGCAAAAGAAACATACAAATCAAAATTACATGTCATACCCCACACAATTATGTGCTAATGTGCTTGTGATCGTTTAGGTCAATTTGTGAATCCTTAAATGCCTAAAATGAAGTAATCTATGTTCAAAACTTAATTATTGGCCTCTATATTCAAGGTACTAAGCTCACTTATGAAGTCAAATCATATTCTTTATTTAGATCACAAAATTTTTTTAGAACAGTATGAATATGCATTTATCTATGAAAACAACAACACAACAAAATAACAACAAAATGGGACATAGTGAGCGTGTGAATGTGTCCTCATACCCCCAAACTTAAATTGCACATTGTCTCCAATGTATGAATAGCATGAAAGGAGCTGACCTGGGAGATGGAGAACTGATGGCTGGCATGGCTCGTAGCACGCCCCCAAACTTCAACTGGATGCACTCACGTTGTCCTTGACAAAGAAAGAAAAACAAACATAAAATGGAAAATAAGTAATAATAAACAACTATAGAAAAATAAACTAGGAAATACGAATAATAAAATAAAATAAACTAATAAAAAGAATATGCTGTGGGGTGCCTCCCATGAGCGCTAAGTTTAACGTCTTCAGTTGGACGGGGTATTCTCTCAACTTTAGTCTTTTGGCAGGGAGTACTTAAAGTTCACTTCATGTGGCTCAAGGGCTCTTGGTGGTGTTGCACATTCATCATGACTCAATCCTTTCAGTGTATTTAAATGTGATTTCTTCTTATCACCCAGTCTTGGATGCATAGAATAGACTTTAGGGAGGTGCATAGCTTCTAAGATGTCATCAGGGACAGTTTCTAATGCAGGCTCAATATCTGAGCTTTTGAAGCTATGGGTGAGGGCGGCCTCCAATGGATCAGTGTGATGGACCTGAAAAACTTGCTTGACAGTACTTTGCACAATACATTTATTAAAACATTCATCATCATTATCATCTTGGGGTAATTTCATTGCATCAAATATCTAAAATTCTATTGTCTCTCCATTTATCGTCATACTTACAACACCCTTTTTCACATTAATTATTGTATCAGCAATTCTCATAAAAGGTCTTCCTAAGATGATGGATAGGGGTAATGGCATAGGGCATTCTTCCATATCTAATACAATGAAGTTAGCAGGCAAAATAAACTCACCTACTTTGACCAGGACATCTTCAAGTATACCTCTAGGTCTTTTGATGCTTCTATTTTCCAATTGCAAAGTGATGGAGGTTGGTTGAAGCTCCCCCAAACCTAGTTTTTCAACTAATGTGTATGGTAGCAAATTGACACTTGCTCCTAAATCTAGTAATGTTCGCTCAAACAACTGATCACCTATCCTATAGAGAATAGTAAAACTACTCGGATCTTTTAGTTTTGGTGGTAGTTTTCTTAATAATACCGCACTTATCTCTTCAGTTAGAGCCACTGTTTCATGTTCTTGAAACTTTCTTTTATTAGTGCAACAATCTTTTAAAAATTTAATATAAGCAGGAATTTGTTTAATTGCATCTAATAAGGGAATGTTAATTTCTACTTTTCTCAAAGTTTCAAAAATGTTAAGCAATTTATCTTTCTTTGGCGTTACTAACCTTTGAGGGAAGGGTGGTGCATTCCACTTCTCTACTTCACTTACTTTGGATGTGGATGGCTTAGCTTGAGATGCTTGAGCTGGCTCATTAACTCCTATGATCTTACCATTTCGGAGAGTTGTAACGGCTTTCAGCTGCTGATGTCCTCTTGGATTTGGTAGTGTTTGTGCAGGAAGTTCACCTTGCTTTCTTTCACTTAGCTCCTTAGCAAATTGCCCCATTTGTTCTTCTAACCTTTGAGTGGTTTGTTTTTGGTGATCTAATGAAGTCATCAATGTTGTCATTAGTTGCTGTTGTTGAGTGGCTAATTGCTTTACAAGACTTTCTAGACCATCTTTCTTGGGTTTTGGAACTGGTTGGGCTGCTTTATAGAAGTTTCTTTGTTGCCCTTGAAGGTTCAAGGTGTTTTGATTATTGCTCCATGAGAGGTTGGGGTGGTTTCGCCATCCAGGGTTGTATGTATTTGCATATGCACTATTCGGTCCCACATAGTTTGCTTGCTCGGGATCTGTAGATGAATACAAATGGCAGGTCTCAGTAGTGTTATCAAATTGAGAACATAAAGCACATACCTGGCTTTGTGTAGCTTGTGGTCGAGGAGAGATGTTTTGAGTAGACATGGCTTTTACAATCATATCTAGCTTCCTCTCCAAAACAACTATTTGGGCAGAGGGTCCACCATTCAGAGTAACCTCATATATACCTTTGCTCTTGACTCCTTGTCTACCTCTAGAGGAGAATTGTTGGGTATGCTCACTCAATGCCTCAAATAGCTCCATGGCTTCTTCACTGCTCTTTTCCATCAGCACACCTCCACAACCAGAATCAGCAATACCTTTATTCATGTCATTTAGACCTTCATAAAAGGATAGTACCAGCTCATCTTGAGGTAGGTTGTGGTGTGGGCATTTGAGTAGTAGCTCGTTGAAGTGTCCCTATGCCTCAAAGAATAGATCTCCATCCCTTTGTTGGAAGGATTGGATCTCCTTCCTCATTTGCTTCGTCTTTTGGGCTAGGAAGAACTTCCTTAGGAATTTACCAGCCAACTCCTCCCAAGTGTGGATTGAAACTGCAGGCAAAGAATTGTACCATAGCTTAACATTATCTTTTAAGGAAAAGAGAAATAGAATTAACCTTATTCCTTCTTGGTCTAGGCCCTGGATGTGTTGGAATTTGCAGAGATAAAGAATTCCCGAAGGTACAAGTGTGGATCCTCTGCCGGTGTACCCCTAAAGTGAATCAAAGCATTGAGTATCTGCGGGGATATGTAATAGTTGCCCTCTGCTTCAGGTTGATATGCAATGCATGAAGGATGGTTGAGGCTCTGTGGGATGAAGGATTGCTTCATCGGTCTTCGTGCAGGTGGTTGCTGGATTTCTAGCTGTTCCGCCATTGATGATTCTTCCGTGAATTCCTCTTCTTCCTCCTCAAAGTTGTTTTTAAGATTTTGTCGGATGGTCCACTCAAGATCAGGATCAAGGGGAAAGACTGTTGGATGTCGGGATCGACGTCCGTGCATAAATCAGGTAAAACAGCTTCAGTGCAGCAGTTCAACTCAGCTGCTCAGGTAACTCTCTGTCGTATTTGCGCTCGATCGCACATAAGGTTGTGATCGATCGCAAGTATTATAGAACCACTGATTAGGGTTTGATGTACCTAAAACAAAAAGAGGAATCGATTAGGGTTTGATGAAAAGTAGAAATAAAAATGGTAAATAAAATAAAATGATGATTAAACGAAAGTAATCCTAAAATGAAATTTAGCGCAATCCCCGGCAACGGCGCCAAAAATTTGTTGAGTGATTATCTACCTAAATAAATAAGCAAATAACCGAACTCGTTTTACTTGCAAGTGCACAAGGTCAACAGTGTAGTATAGTGTGCGAAAGCAAGGTCATCTCCACAAGGAATGGTAAAGTTTGGTTTTAGAATTAGTTTCTTTAAAGTAAAAAGAAATAAATAACTGTTGAATGTGAGTGATAATAATAAAGACATAGGTTTTTGATATCCACCACTAGTCATACTTTCCCAATTGTATAATGTATCAGTGCACTAGCCTTATCATATATACCTATTGGTTGCCAACCTAAGGGCATGGTATCTACTCCTTAAGCTATTGATCTCCATAAGCAACGAGTTAGGCATGGTATTTACTCTAACTCTTTTCTTCCTTAAGGGATTCAGCATGGTATCTGCTTGAGTTGTTCCTTAAGAAAGCATAAGTACTATGGAAATCGACAACCACATGAGACCTAGGGCATGGTATCTACTCCCAGTTTCCCATGTTGATTAACCTGGGTATCCGGATAAGATATCCCTCGTTACTAATGTTAGACCCAGGACTCGGTCATCCAAATTGATCTAACTAACAGGTCTATACCACATGTATTCGCTGGCCATACACATACATATGAGGAATTTAAATAAGCACAGGCATTAATCAAGTTAAGCAACATAATAAAGGCTATTGGCAAAGATTTATCAATGAATAAATATATGAGAAAGCATAACTAGGGCTTCAATCGAGCCCTATAAGAAAGTTAGTTACACATGCTGTCTAAAATAAACATCATATATAAACTAAGCATGAAATATAAAACCCGAAGAATACTAGGTAGACGGGTTGTCAATCCTCTCCAAAGCCTAAAACTCCGAGCTTAAGCAAAAGATAAAAGTGATCTCTAAGAGGTGGTTTGTTGTGTGTGCTTTACAGGTGTATTTATAAGGCTTGAGAAGTCCTAGAAGGCTCATGAGTTCCTAAACTTTCCTAAATTACAAAACTCTCTTTTTTCCAAAATAAGGTTCTGCAGTTTACTGTTCACGCCCGTACATGTGCGCTCGATCGCACACATCTTGTGCTCGATCGCAGGGTGCGCTTGATCCTTTTTGTGTGCGCACGATCGCAATGTGCACTCGATCGCATTGCATGGTGCGATCGATCGCAGCTTGACCAGAGACTGCTCCAGGATTTCCAGGCTTCTTCCTTTAAGTGCCAAAACTGTTTCTTTTCTTCCAAGACCTATAAAACACATGTGAAACACACAAATGAAGTAAAATGAACTAAATTAACATAACTAAGGACCTAATAAATGTAAATAAGGGGGCTTAAATATGAATATTTAAGCATCTATCAACCACCCAACCGACTGGTAGAAAAGCCAGTCGACAATCTAGCCGACCAATAGAAGAGTTAGTCGACTACGTAGCCGACTGGTAGAAGTTTTAGTATTTTATAAAGACCAGTCAGAAGAATCGATCTAATGAGGAGAAGAATAGTATCAACTAGTGATGACCGTTAGAGATCAAATGATATACATTTAAGAAGATATCAATTTGAAAAGGAAGTTTCAGTGTTTCCCTTTGGGAAAGTTTAGCTGATACTATAAATTAGAGTTTACTAAATGAAGTTCAGCAGAAGAGTAAGAAGAGAAGAATCAGTCTCAGTTTTATACAGAGCTTAATTTATTGAGTTTTGTTTACTACTTTGATAGTGGTTTAATTTGTAGAGTGTAAAACTATGAGTTTGAGAAAGATCTTTTTTTGTAAGATTGTTTTTTTACCCAAAAAGAAAAATAGTGTTAAGGTTAACTTGGTACCCAGTGTAATCAACGAGATTAGTGGAACTCAGTAACAAAGAAGACTATTGAAGAGGTGGATGTAGGCACATCGCCGAACCACTATAAATTTTTGTGTCCCTATATCTATCTATGTTAATTTTTTAATTGCTCATTTTCCTCTGATTATTATGCTAACTCTATTAATAAGTTTTTCCATCCTCATATATCCTAACACTAAAAAATCTCCACCTTAGCTCAAATTCTCCACCTCATCATCAAATATGACTTTTTTCTTAGGTTGGTGCGATCATTCCTTTTAGTCTTCCTATCTCATTTGCTTATTTTTCAAAGCAACCATCCACTCATTTTACACGTACAAGCTCGCTTCGTTCATAGTATCTCTTATCACTACATTTGAATCATCAAAAACTTGCATCTCATCATCCTCATTAGCCTTCCCTTTATTACTATCCTTCATTTTACTCAACTCCTCTAAGTCCTCTCATGGCCTTACTTTGCAATCGTGTATGTTTCTCTTCCTCATTGTAGGTGCACTCCTTATTTAAAAAATTTAGAGACTTGGATCTTGACCTTTCCTTCTCATTCCTTGAAGTGCTCCACTCCTTTTTGTTTGTCTCCTCACTCAATATATTTATGAACAATTCTTCACCCTCGAAAAAACTTGGCATCTTCAACTTATCTCACTCTACAGGTGTCACGGGAACGTCCTCATCCATCCAAACTTCGTTGCTTACCATTAACATCATGACCATGTTATATTCTTCAGGTGGTAAGTACCCATTCTCTGCCAACATACTACTCAACAAATTAGTGATAACGAAATTGAAAAAGCTAATATTCATCATACCTTCTTCTATCTTCAAGTCATCAAATAGGTCTATATTAATCATGTATATTTTTTTCCATTGAAACCACAACTCTGATACCATTGTTAGGATTTTACCTTCTAAAATCTACCTACTCAAATTTAGGAAAAAAATATAACCACAACAATTAAATAGGCAAAACAAACAAAAACCAAGAACATTAAGAATTAATGTGACAACTCTTTTGCCTACGTCCACCAATAAACCCACTGCTTTATTAATCTTCAATTACAACTTTTTGAAGAGTAAAGTTGTTAAACTCTCACTGTCTCACAACCAAAAGCCCCAATACAACTAAAACTTATAACTTAAATCTAATTTTAAGTGTTCTCTTTACTTGACAACTCAAAACCCCAATACACCCAAAACTCTCATCTTAGTTCTAATAGTAAACTTTTCGTATATCGGAATAATGAGTGTGACTCAAACTTTCTCTAAGATCTTCTTTATATTGAAGGTGTTTTCCTAAAATTAATAGAAAAATAACAACAATATATGAGACTACTACTACTTCTTGGACAAACAATCATCCAATAAAAAATAATTACTACTTCTATTAGAATAAGTAATTATAAAATAAAAAATTATCAGAGAGTTGAGACTTATAAAAAGCGGAGGCCTACATGCATCCCACTACTTTCAATGGGTGCCTCCACCTCAACAATTAAATAAAAAAGAAAAAAAAACAATAAAAAAGTAAAAAAAAAGGTAAATTAAAAAACTCATCAGGTTTTTATTACTTCTCCCTGTTTAATCTTCATGTACTCCAAATATGATTTACTGTTGAGCGTACGTGAGAAGAAACCCTTGACGTATTGTTCCATCCCTAAAGTTTTAAAGAGAGCAGGGCTTTGTGGAGTGATTAGAGAAGTTGCAGGGCCAATCTCTGCATCAAAGTTTGGGTTGATGAAAAAGGCAATGGAGATCCTTTCTTTTGTGGAGTTTACTGTTGCCGTATGCTCAATACTCTTATAAACCCCATTGCTCACAATCTGCAGTTAAAACCATAATTAAATAATGATACGTTAATTAATTATTAAGATAATAGTTAGGGACAAAAGAAAAAAATTTCTTTTAACTATTGAATAAACGGTTGTGATCAAGATTGAGCTTACCGAATCAATTTCCTATAGAGATAAATATTGCCCCAGAAAAAGGTTTTTGGTAAAACAATTATGTAGATAAAATTGTTATGTTTAGCATTTAGTAAACACCTGTAAAACTTTTACATTTGAGATAAAATCAGTTTCTTTATTATACAAGAGTAGTTTCTTTTTTGTTTTTAATTTTTTTTATAAATTTTTATGTGTTTGACATAACTTTTACTTTTTAAAAACATAAATCATTTTGAAAACTCTATCGATACTCCATTAAAAAGAGATATTGGGAAAAATCATAACGAACCTCTATAATGTCTCTTACATTTACTATAATATAGAATACTATTATTACCCTTACTAGAATAAACAATCATCCAATAAAAAATAACTGTTATATCTATTAGAATAAACAATTATAAAATAAATTTTTTTTTTCCAAATCAATTAAAGTTCTCCTTATAAAGATATGAATCAAAATATTCAACGCTTAAAATTATCAACATGAGAGTTGAGACTCGTAAAAAGCGGAAGCTGACATGGATCCCACTACATTCAATCGGTGCCACCACCTCAACAATTAAATGAAAAAGAAAAAAAAACAATAAAACAATAAAAAATAAATTAAAAAACAATCCCTCTTCAAATTGACGCAAAATGAAAAAATAAAGATGACCTTAAACAGATATTGACCAATTGCCTGAAGTTCATTTAAACTAATTTGATTTAAGTTAATTTAATTGAAAACCCAAACATCACCATTGCCTCCAAAAGAATAAGGTCAACATTTTTTAATTTTCAACGAAATTCACATTTGTTTGTCTCAGATCATCAATACCGTCGGGATTCTGAAAATCAACATTGCAATCACCTAACCAGAACAGGGTTTTATTAAGGTAAATATTGGTTCTCTTCTCTTTCTCCTTTTTCTGGGTTGCAAAAAACGCAGCCTTGATAAGGGTCGCACCCTTGTTATGCTTAAATACTACTACAGTAGTATATAAGTGGACCAGTCTATGACACAATTAAAACAAAACTAAGATACCATTGTTCTTAAAAAAAACAAAGCAAAGCACTCACCATACTTATAATTGAGAGTAAGAACGGAGCCAAATATTTCATTGAATGAAGTTTAGGTTATAATCTAACAGTGTGTACAAAATTTCTCTCCATTGACATATCAAAAATAAAAAAGAAATAATTGTGAAATAAATTTAAAATGAGAAAAAAATACTCGAAATTGAATCTAATTCACTAAAGTTTAGAGAAGATGGAAAAAAGTTCAAACATATATACTCAATATTTAACCATCATTCATTTTCAAAATTACTTCTAATTAATTTACAGTATTTATCCAATATTTTATCCTTATTTCTGCATAATACTTAGCATAATATAATTACCAGGCTTGGTAACGTGAGCCTGTGCCCAAGTGAGGGCATGCAATTAGGTGTTGCGGAGGATTCGGCAGAGAATTATAATGTAATTGAATAATTCACATATTATTATTGCACTTAATATAAGTGTTTGTCTTGATGAAAAACGTTTGATGATGATTAATTTGATTGCTTTGATGAAATATGTTTGGCTTGCCTATCGAAAGAAACATGTTGATGGCTTGATTGCTTTGATGAAATGTGTTGATGGCTATATATGCTTGATTGCTAGTTTGGGTTTATGCATTGCTTTATTTTCCATAACAAATAAAAACGAGATTTTTATCATGTATTAAAATATCTTTGTTTTCGTTTGGTTTAAAGATTGATTAAATTTATCTCATTTATCTTATGGTTGGTTGGTAAAATTAACATGTTAACTATTGGTATGTGATTGAAGATATTAAAAAATTTATCCAATTAAGTTTTTATATTACATATTAACTATTGATCTGTGACTGAAGATCATAGTCATGCATTGATCACATCTCTTTAGATAGATCTAAACTATTGGTCAAGACCAATTGTTTATATCGACCAAGATCAACGATTCAGATCTATCAAGGCATATTTGAAATAATAATAATAATAGTAATAAACTTTCATATTTTCTTCATTTGATTTGTAAAATATTTTACATTACAAGATATTGTACAAACCATAGATAACATGGACTGATTTATTTTTCTGCATGGTCTATACACAACAAAGCCGCAGCCAGCTATAACAAGTCAATTAAAAGCATAGCTTATATATAGTATACTTTATCAAGCTTTCTATAGGTACGTAATATTAATACCCATCAGGTTTTTGTTTCTTCTCCCTGTTTAATCTTCATGTACTCCAAATATGATTTACTGTTTAGCGTACGTGAGAAGAAACCCTTGACGTACTCTTCCATCCCTATAGTTTTAAAGAGAGCAGGGTTTTGTGGAGTGATTAGAGAAGTTACAGGGCCAATCTCTGCATCAAAGTTTGGGTTGATGAAAAAGGCGATGGAGATCCTTTCTTTTGTGGAGTTTACTGTTGCCCTATGCTCAATACTCTTATAAACCCCATTGCTCATGATCTGCAATTAAAACCATAATTAAATAATGATATGTTTATCAATTATTAAGATAATAGTTAAGGAAAAAGAAAAAAAATTCTTTTAACTATTGAATAAACGGTTGTGATCGAGCTTGAGCTCACCGAATCAAATTCTTATAGAGATAAATATTGCACCAGAGATATAATCTTTAAACTCACCAAACCTCTTGAAAAAGTAAGACATCGTATTGGTTTACGTGTAATTTCAATTTTTGAAAGTTAAAAAGTTTTTGATAAAACAATTGTGTAGATAAAATTATCATGTTTAGCATTTAGTAAACACTACTAAAGCTTTTATATTTGAGATAAATTCAGTTTTTTTATTATATAAGAGTAGTTTTCTTTTTGTTTTTATAAATTTTTATGTATTTGACATAGTTTTTATTTTTTAAAATCATAAATCATTTTGAAAACTCTACCAAGGACTCTATTAGAGAGAGACATTGGGAAAAATCATGACAAACCTCTAGAATATCTCCTACATTCACTACAAGGGCATGTGGGAGGAAGCTCACGGGAAGCCAAACTCCATCCTTTTTTATCTCAAGTCCATCAACTCCATTAACTTGGTGAAGGATAGTGATCCCGGTAGCGTCTGAGTGAGGTGTAAGCCCCATAACCAGCTCTGGTTGTGGGCATGGAGGATAGTATGTCATCCTCACCGATTGCATACCATCTTCAAACATCTCATCCATCTCCTTCCTATCAATTTTTAGGGCCTTCGCCATCAACCCGAGAAGTTTCATGCCAAGCTTTTGCATTTCCATGAAGTAATCCTCTAGGGTATTTCTGCGGCACGCAAGTTACACAACAAAATTAACATGAGTGATGCTATTGAGACACTTCACTGGGACACTTTTCATACATACTAGATAGTTTAATAGTAATTATTAACACTCTTTCCAGTATAGTTACAATTTGATTTTTCAAAGTGTGCATATCTATTGGTGTCTCACAATCTTTATTTGAATAATATATATAGTACATATTATTAAACAAACAGATGAGAAAATAAGCAAACAAACAGAAAGAAAGAACCTTAAGGATGAAGGGAGCTCTTGGAAGAGATGTGGCTTCCTTCTATGAATAGGGTTTGTCGTCAGATACAACCTATCACCCCAATCAAGTTTTCCGCCTGATCGAGCCACCCTTCCATAGCCTTCAACTTCATCAGGCCTTAACCTGTATTTTGCTTTCTCTTCCAAGGGAAGCTTATAAAATTCTTCAATCTCATGCTTCAGCTTCTCCAGCAGTGAAGAGTTAACTCCATGGTTGACTAACTGCATGACATGCACGTTATCACAAAACTAGCTATTATAAAAATCCTAGTGTAAATATTAGAAATACTAGTATGAATTATGTTAGTCCACGCATGAAATTCACTACATATATATACCATGCAGTAAAAGAATCATAATTGATATTTCCTTCTCTGAATTTGGGTCCATTAAATATAATTTCATGCATGAGCAAATAAGTCTTATAATATTTAAGTGCAATTATGTTACCAATTAATAATTAGTAGTACGTTAGGATCTTGGAAAATATGAAAGAAAAAAGAAAATATATGAAGGAAAATGAAAAAGAAAAAGAAAATAAAAATTCATTTAAAACCCGTTTTAATTTTCAATTAATTTTGTTAAACTGTGTTATATTTCTCTAAAATTTCATTTGACATCTAAACGAAAAAAAAAAAGTTTTCTTTTCTTTTCAATATTTATTTTTATTTTTTTTTACCTTTCGAATTTTTCAAGACGAACATACGCCTAAAAAAAAAAAAAAGATAATCGAGGAAAACAA
This sequence comes from Bretschneidera sinensis, assembly GCA_023935145.1. NCBI lineage: Eukaryota > Viridiplantae > Streptophyta > Magnoliopsida > Brassicales > Akaniaceae > Bretschneidera > Bretschneidera sinensis. Next base: position 109,194,266 of record CM043697.1, read on the forward strand.
CCTGAAAGAAACCCCACTCTTTGCAAGTTGAGTGCACCTTCTCTAGCTCATGATCAGAAACTGAGGCCTCTATGGAAACCAATTGTATCATGTCAATAATTGGAAGTGGTAACAAAATAGTGGCATGAGAAAAGGTTGGTGGCTCTTGACCCAAAAGGACAAAGTCGTTTGGTATTGTGATAATGGGTTCTTTGACAAGCTCCTGAACACTAATTACTGAGTCAGAGCTCTCAAAGGCTGCGGTTGGCTGTGATGATGCCATATTGCTAATTATTAGGCTCAAGTGCACCTCTAGTACTACCAAACCATTGTATCAAGAGGGGGTATTTATATTGGTTGAGATCTCTAAAAGAGAAGAAGGAATGGACAGGAAAAGAAAGCTCTCAATATTTACGGTGAAAATTAAAAGAAGTTGTCTGGTAAACTACTAGAAGTTTTACAAGAATGAAAAAGAAACTTGTCTTGTAAGCTACTAGAAGGTTTACAAGAATGATCGATAAAATGTGTGGCTGTTGTGCCCTACTAGAAGGTCATCCTTGTTACTTTCAGCTGAATATTCATGCTTTGTGCTGTTTTTATTTTCGTGGAGAATACATATGCGTACACATTGAAACTGTTTAGTTTTTGGTTAAAATATTTATATCGTTGATAAAAATTATTTAGTGTTTGATAAAACAGTTATGAAATTATTTTTAATTTTTATTTATTTTAAAAACTGTTTTTTAATATGTTTAGCTTAATTACAATTTTTAAAAACATAAACTGTTTTGAAAACTCTATCAAATGGTAAGTTAATTGTAGTGGTGTTAAAAGAAAACACCATCAACATGTTATATCAAAAGAATTGCAATTTTTTTTGCTTAAAATCAAAACGAACGAGTTCTAGATGATAATCATTTTTCCTTTGTAATTGCTATTTCATGATCAAGAGTGGCTGGATTTTTTTTATAGGACATATCTTAGTTTCTTGGAGGTTTAATTTAGAAGACCATGGAAATGAATCATTCATTATTTGAAATATCACATGGAAATGAGGATATTCTATGAAATTTTCTAGCTAGCATTGTTTTGACAAGAGTGGAAAACTCTAAAAAGACACCATCAAGAAGAATGGTTTCATTTTTGTCTTGCTTTTGAGAGACCTCAACCATTAACTACATAAGCAAGTGTTATATGTAACATTTTAATATCAATTTCAAATAAATAATATATTTCCCTCCTCAAATGAAGGGGTTTGGGGCTTGAATTAATTCTATAATGGGTTAGGTAATTAAATTAGGTTAAGAATATTTAACTATAATCAATTTCTTTCTCTCAAGCGGGGGATCCTTAAGAGACAACTAATTAATGTGCTAATTGGTTTAATGTGATGTGAAAAAAATATCATTAACTTAACAAAAAATCACAATTGATTCGAGTCAATAACATATACTTTATCTGTTTTACTCTATATATTATTTTTCTCTGACCACAAACTTAATTTTTTTTTTTTTGCTTTTTTCAATACCGTACTCTTTATTCATATGGTGATGAATATAAGTGAGGGAACTTACTAACCAATTATATAAAACATTAAAGGTATTATTGTAAAGTGTATGATTATTTGTATTTTACTTTTAGATAGTGACAACCAATTTAAAAAAAGTGTGATACATAAATAAATCGGAGGGAATATATATAAAATATTTAATGAATTATATATATATACACACTATTAATAAAGACATAACACCTTTTTAGTGCCATCCCTTTTGAAATATAACAAAATATCACCACTTAAATATAAATTTATTATGTTACGTATAAAAGTGTAAAACCAATCACCACACGTTTACCTAATCAATAAACAGTAACCACTTTAAGCAATTAAACATTATTTGTTTCAAAAATCATTCATCTGCAATAATCACCTAAACAACTATACATTACCCACAACCCACTAATTCCTAGATTTAATATTTTTGCATTTCCTAAATCAATGAATAATTTCAAATTTTTTTCGTAATAAATAATTAATATCTCAACATATATGTATAAGACATTAAGTTATTTAATATGATAGAAAAATAGATCGACACGTGTTGATAGAAAACAAGTATTTCATAGCGTGACATATAGATGCTTTCACCAATTACGTATTACCCGAGGCCTTTTTTTTTTATATGCTGCTACAGTTAAAAAACGTTCCTTTTATTGTCTCTTTCTAACTTTTATTTTATTTTCATATGGTTTAACAGACTTGTGAATAAAATAAATACTTAGTTAATTTATATAATTATAACAGGAAAAACACGTTTTGATTAAGATAATATTAGTTGGACTTGTTCAAGAACTCACTTACATATGAAATCGTCAGCAATGATGCCTAAATCCGTCAACATTTTAATTTTTGGTCCAAATGATCCTCAATTACACTGCAACTTTTACATGGTCAACACGTTTTGCGTTGACATATTAATAATAAGACGTTTCACATTGATATGATCTTATAAATTTAACATATCTGTCTCACTTGCAATGGGATATCCTTAAATTTACGTCAAAATATATATAAAAAAAACCTTAGGATGAAGAACGAGCCTAATATATTTTCTTTAAGTTCATCCAATAAAAAAAATCACATTTAAATTTTTTTTTGCATTTTATAAAAAAACATAGTTGATGTGTCATCTTATGGCCGAACAAATTTAAAGATAACATCTTAAATACAATAGGAAGTTTTTTAAAATCAGAAGTCCAAAATGTCCTATTAAGAAACCATAATCTATACTATTAATAAAAACAAATATTTTTTTTTGTATTATCTCTTTTGAAATGTCAAAAATATCATCGCATAAATATAGGTTTATTGTGTTATTAGTAACAACTTCTTATTTCAAAAACCATTTATCTACAGTAACCATCTAAGCAGTTGCACATTACCCATTTAAAAAATACACTTATTTGCAATAACTGCCTAAACAGTTATACAGTGTCTACTAATTCACGCCTATCTATACATATTCTCTCATGATCTTTCTTCTTAAGTTGTTTAATCCCATAAGAGAGAAGATCAACACGCGCTAATGCGCATGTTGAAACACTAGTAATAATAATGGGCTAGAACCTGTTGACTTGCTATCTTTAATTTATAAATGAAATTCATTTTAATAGTGCTTGGTAGAAAAAAAAAATTAAAATAAAAATGACAAAAAACCTGAATGGAATGCATTTTATTCTTGTTTAGTTGGAGAAATCATTAATGTTTTCTTTTTGAGTTCAACCATGCTGACATGACAATAATTATCGAATAGAGTATTAATCTATTAATTACTGGAGAGTCGTATAACTTTTTTCTCAAGTATATAAATCATAATTTTTTGTTAATTTTTTTTTATTGAAACGATGTTATATACAAGTACAATCATTAATTTGATCACAATATAAACTTTAAAATTGAATAAATAATTCACATACAAGTGGGAGTTAAACTAAGGAAAAATTAGAGAGAAAAACAATAAGATTTCATTTTACCAATTTATCATCATTTAGTCCATTAATATGACAATATAAAAGGTATAGTGATAAAAATATATATTATTTGCATGTTCTTTCCGAGTATGGTTCTTTCGTAATAAAATCAGTAAAGTAAAGCTTACAGTACACTAATTTAATAGCATAAATACGATTTCTTTAAATAATATGTGGATTTAATGAAACTACTTTGCAATTCAAATGACTTTCATATAAAAACAGAAAGATTCTTACTATTTCTTTTCTCTCAAGAAATTGAGAATATATATATATATATATATATATATATATATATATATATATTTCATTACAATTTTAATTGCATTATATCTTTATTAAACACATTATGAAAATAATCAACGTAGCTTTTACATTTCTATCCCAAAATTTTTTAGTCCTCTCACTTTTCTATCCAATAAAACACACTTAAAACCATGCCCTTTGAAGTGCCACTCAAATTGCATGAATTCGGGTTGTTTTTCTATTAGAAAACCCATATGGAACCCGAATGAGTTTGGCATGCATTTTATTATAGAATTTTTGTTTGATTAGTTTAAATATTGACAGCATGAGTTTGGGGTGTGCTCATACCTCTTGAATATGGATGGTAATGGATGCGGGGATTGTAGTTTTCATTTAGTCTGCATCCATATTTATTGGTGAAAAGATCACTTATGCCGTCAATCGTTGTGGATGCATAAGACACTCAATCGCATCCACTTGCATATATATTTTTAACTTAATAAAAGTATAATTAATATTTCACAGGGTGGATGGATATGCAAGTGGGTGAGACGATGGATCCACAACTCACCCACTCTTAATTCGAATAACGATATTTACATCTGCATCCATTATCACCCATGACCAACCAAAAACCATCCCAACCAAATCGAGTGAATATGATTTTTCAAATGATCAATTGGTTATTGTCATCCCTTCGATCTTGAAAAGTAAGTTCATATGAGTTTGAAAAGTTTCAAAATTAGATTTTCTTAATCAAGTAGAAGCAAGATTAACTCAATTAATTGGAGTCTATCGTTCAAGAAAAAAAAAAGTAAAAACAAAAAAAGAAAAGAAAAGAAAAAAAAGATTACGCGCCATTGTTAAACATCATTATGCTTAATTGATCACTAACTGGATAAAGATTACTAGGATTTTTGTGTGCTTATCGCTTGACCTGTCAATTTTATTATCACTTACAAGAATTACAATAGTAAAAAAAATTGCTTTGAATGATTTACAATCTTTCAAATTTCTTATCAAATTCTTAGTGCACTACAGTTGATCATATCATAAAATTGCTAAAATAAATTAAATGTGCCTTTAAAGAAACCTAAAATAAATTAAACGTGCCTTTAAGAGTCTATTGAGTGTTGAGATCTAAAAAGTTTGTAAATTTAAGCTCAAATTAAGTGAAATTCAGGCTATATTATTTTAATTATATTTTCGAATCATATTAGATTTTGTCATTTTATCACATAGATCATGCCATATATACAATATACTGTTTTATAACTGTTAGGAAAAATTATCGGGTCGAAGCTAACACACAACTAAAGTGAAATGAGAAAAATAAAGATAAAATGGACACAAATATTTTACGTGGAAAAACCCCCGAACAAATTTGGGGTAAAAAACTACGGGTAAGTGTAGGAGGATTTCACTATTGTAAAATAGGGATTACAACATCTTCTCTCTAATTACAATGAGATAACAATTGTCTAATCTATATTGTAATAGGAGAAAAAACTCTCTCACAAAATCGGGAAAATATTACTTACAAAGAAGGAACAAATTTTCCTCTCTAAGTAGTAACTCTCAAGAAAACTCTCACACTCTCTCAAATACTCTTCTTGGTGTGTATATTTGATTACAAATGATAACCTATTTATAGGCTTCAAGAACACTATTGTTCATTCACATGGCCACTATTGTTCATTCACATGAACACAATTGTTCATTCACATGGCCACTGTTGTATTTTGTCCATGTGGTCTTCACTTTAACACCTTTGTCTTGTGGAGAAAGTGGCTTTACCACTAAAAAGGCCATCTCTCATTACATTCTCCCACTTAAAGTCACTTTCGTAATCCTTCCATCCTTCCTCACTTACCAAATCCATGCTTGCTTACGTTTCCGCTAGACTATATTAAGATCTACACCATTTAAACTTGTCAGTGTTGATCGGCTTGGTCATAACATCTGCTAGGTTCTTGTCGGTGTGAATCTTCTGCATATTGACACTACCTTCTTCCACTACTTCTCGAACGAAGTGATACTGAACCCTTATGTGCTTTGTCCGTGAATGAAAAGCTGGATTCCTTGCAATGTGCAAGGTACTCTGACTGTCACAAAACAGAACAATATTCTCCTACTTGTGCCCGAGCTCTTCCAATAACCTTTGTATCCAATTTGCTTTCTTGCAAGCTTGTGTAGCCGTCATGTATTCTGCTTCCATTGTAAATAGAGCCACAACCGTCTGCAGCTTAGAAACCCAGCCTACAGCACTTCCTGTAAGTGTAAACACATAACCTGTAGTAGACTTGCTTTTATTGAGATCCCCTGCAAAATCTGAATCAACATAGCCTCTGACAGTAAAATCTGATCCTCCGTAACATAATGCAGCATCTGAGGTTCCTCTGATGTATCTTAGAACCCTCTTCACAGTATTCCAATGCTTTCCACTAGGATTCATCATAAATCGACTAACCACTCCCACTGCTTGTGCAATGTCTGGTCTTGTACAAATCATAGCAAACATTAAACTTCCCACTGCAGATGATTTGCAAACTTTGGAATGAAGACTCTTATGAACTAACGTGCTAAGGACTCGACTTCACCTAAACTCTAATTGACAAGAGTTTCGAATGGACAAGTTTCGTTTAATACGTTTTTCAAGATGGTAGAATCCCCAATAAATTGGTTATCCATATTCCAGGTCTAACCACAATCTCAAGAATCATTAACTTCAAATATTCGTATTCCAGATCTATTCTAGATTAATTCAAATTAAGAAGCATTAAGTGTTTTTGGATTCCTTTCAGTTAAATCTCCCTATTCGGTTACGATTTAAGCGGACCACATGAACTTCCTAGAATCCCTATTCGGTTACTCCTATTCCATTCATGGCATGTTTTACCCTCGCCTTTGCATAGATAACAATCCAATATCATGTTTATTAGTTTAACCATTCATAAAAGCATGGCTTCTCTATTCGACACATCACCATGCCTAAAGAAGGAATCAAAATAATAAAAAGCATTAAGAGCAATAAAACACACTCTTTGAAAAACACATTAAATTCCACTTGTCCAAACAACACTCAAGATAAAGGTTTAGGATCCATCTATCCTTAACACAAAAATATCTACTCCATAATAATATTCAAACAATCCATGCTCATATTATAAAACATCAACATAGCTAGATAAGAATAATACAAAATCGGAGAAGAATGATTTAAGAGCTTGATGCGTAGCCTTCCGGAGTGTCTCCAACTCTCCTCTTTCGTCTTCTCTCCTCCAAATTCTGTTTTCTTCCATCTCTCTGCCGCCTCCCTCTTGTTCAGCTAGGGTTTTCTTTTTATAACTTTTTAGAATCCGTGGGCTGGCGCTGCAGCTCCAACTTCCCGGCGCTGCAGCTTCAAGAAGTCTTTCTAACCCTAATCTGGCGCTGCAGCTCCAACTTTTTGGCGCTGCAGCACCAACTTTCTGTCCAAATTGGTCTCTTTTAGCCAGCTACCAGCACTGCAGCGCCAACATCCCGGCGCTGCAGCCTTGAGTTTCTGTCTTCTTTGTGCATTTTAGCCTTCCAGTGCTCTCCAGCGCTCTAGCAAGTGTCTGCACAATAAATTTCCATGAATTAGCATTGATAAATCAACTAAAACAACTTATTAGTAGAATAAGACAAACTAAACTCAATTTGCTAAAAATACATGCAACATAATTCTAATGCTTAAGATCAACACAAAAGATTTATTCAGAGTTATCACACCCCCAAACTTATGTTTTTGCTAGTCCTCGAGCAAACTAGAATAAAATTCTATGTACACGCATCCTAAGAGTGCGAGATGGTTTGATTCGATTTGATATAATAGCCTTAAAGATTGCATATAAATCATAATGCAAGAAAACTTTCCAAATGCTGCAAATGTCTAGAATTTCAAATTTATTGGCAGCTTTATCTTCCATCAAATTCTTTAAACGTGTGTGTGTGTAACACCTTTATAAACTTAATCATCTCGCCACTCTGATCGGTTTATGCAAGCAAGTAGGATAATGCCAATTTTTCAAAGTCCATAAGCTTGCTTTTCACACCACTCTCCACTAATGTAGGCCATGACAATACCCGAGATCACCAGGACTTTATTATGCTTATAACTTTGGCTAAGGTTAAGGTATGGTAAAAGATTGATTTAAGGCTCACATCATCTTAAGCACATCAACCAATAAAAATTTTATTTTGAACTTTCCATCAGTTATCATGGAATACTTCAAATACTTTTGCTATTGTCACATCTTCTTCTTTTTCTTCTTATTCTTTTCTTTTTCTTTTTTTTTTTTTCGTATGCTTGTACTATAGTAGCACTAGTCTTTGTTTCCGTGTGCATTACTGAAACTATAGCATAGCATGCACACGACGATCAAACACAACTTTGCCAGCTACCTGTGATAGGCAGAATACAACTTGATCAAATAGTTCGTGTGGTAAACCTTTTTAACTTCGATCTTTCCCTTGGTCACTCTCGATGAGAAATATGTAATACTTATCATAGCCAAGTGAAGATCGCTTCCTCTCGCTCAATCCTCTGTCACCACTTAAGAGAATAGTCCCTTTATTAATCAATGTGCGTACAGGTGAAAGGTGGAGATATATATATATATATATATACATATATTTTGAAAGGGAAATAGGTTATATGATTGGGTGACAAAATAACATGTATCCAAGCTCAAAAGGGGAAAACTAAGGATAATCACATATCAAGGGTTGGCTAGAAAGGCTCAAAATTTCCAAACATGGCCTGGATCCTTTCTTTGGTATAGTACTACCTAAGATTTCGCCTCGAGTGGTCTTCAAACAAGTTCTAGAGTCCAAGAGATTACAAGACTACACTGCTCACATAAACGCTCTCCTAAACAGCAAGACAACAAAGTGCTTAGGTGTACGTGCTCATTGAGTTCAAAGAGTTCGATGTAAAATAAATCCAACAACAAATTCAAGCACACAGACAAACGCAAAATTTTTCAAATTTTCAAAGGTTATAATCAAGTCAATCTATTTCTCATCATCGGAAAAATCAAAATCAAACACAAACAACAGAAAGCACTCAGATAAAACAAATAGAAAAATAACTAGAAACATGAGCAGTGCACAACATTAAGATAAAGTTCCCACCCCCAAACTTAAATGATACATTGTCTGCAATGTATAGAATTTGAACTCCTCTGATTAGTCAGAGGCCGAATCAATCGTCTTTGTCAATGTCCTCATCCTCATGATCACTGCTATGATCGGGATATGGTGGTAGTGGAGAGGGAGAGCAGCTGGAAATTAAATTTTAGAGTGCCCTAACTGTGGAAGAGCTATGCATTTAAATGTCAGCTTACGGCCTGGGGCTGCAGCTTCCACTTTCCAGCGCTGCAGCGCTGGATTTCTGGTCAGATTTAACGTGCGTGAGTGCAGAAACAGCTTGTGTGCACAGGTCTTGGCGCTGCAGTGCCAACATTGTGAGGCTGCAGCGCTGAATCTCTGACCTGGACAGCATATAAATGAAAGACCTGGTGCTGCAGCGCTAGAAATGTGAGGCTGCAGCACTGGATTGCTGTCCTGACTTTAAGTAGGGCTGAAAATAAACCAAAAAATGCACATTGTAAGGCCATAAAAATTGAAATACAAATAAATTAAGCAAAACAAACAAATTTGAAGCACACCAAATAATTTCTAAAGGCAAGAAAAAATTAAAAAGTAAGAACCAAAATGATAGTTCTAATTTATAGTCTTTAGCTTGACTTTCTATTTTATGGATCTTGGAAAATGGTGGTGGACGATTTAGGGTCAAAAGTCCCCGTAATGTAGTGCTTCAATCTGTGCCCATTAACCTTGAATATCTCCTTGTTTTTCTCATGTCGAACCTCAACGGCACCAAAAGGTGAGACACTTATCACGGTATACGGTCCAGTCCACAGAGATTTCAGCTTTCCCGAAAATATGTGCCTTCTTAGGACTTCCAGCAACCGTTCTTCCATTTTACCTGTCAACGAAGAAGATATTATCACATGGAAAATATTTTTCTCTAAATAAGCATATTTTAAATGAGCAAGTAAAGTTTTCAATTCAGTTATTATTATTTGTTCTTCTGGCACTTCTTTTCCCATTTCAGACTCCAAGTTCCTTGCTTCTTCTTTGATGATGATTTTTTCAGTGGTATTAGTTCCTGATTCCATGATGCATCCCTCCAAAGTATCTTCATTTAATGTTTTCTCCTGAAAGTCCTCAATGAGGTTATCAACAATATCCACTTGAAAACAAGAAGAAGTAGAAAAGCCATAAGAGTATTTCATAATTTTATATATATCAAAAACTACTTGCTCATCATTGACTCTTAAAGTCAATTTCTCTTGTTGTACATCAATTAGGGCTCTCCCTGTAGCAAGGAATGGACGTCCAAGTATAAGAGATACCTCACGATCCTCTTCCATGTCGAGAACAATGAAGTCTACAGGGAATATAAATTTATCAACCTTTACCAGTACATCTTCTATAATTCCCCGTGGTCTCTTAATAGATCGATCAGCTAATTGTAATGACACTGTTGTTGTTTTGATTTCTTCTAATCCAAGTTTCCTGAAAATTGAAAGAGGCATAAGATTGATACTTACACCAAGGTCACATAAAGCTTTATCAAAAAATGAATTTCCTAAAGTGCAAGGTATAGTAAAACTCCCTGGATCTTTTAATTTTGGAGGTAGCTTGTTTTGCAGTATAGCGCTGCACTCTTCAGTTAACATTACCGTTTCGTGTTCCTCGAGCTTCTGTTTATTAGACAAAATTTCCTTTAAAAATTTAGTGTAACTAGGCATCTGTGCTAATGCCTCTGCAAATGGAATGTTAATATGCAATTTCTTGAAAATCTCTAAAATTTTTGAAAATTGCTTATCTAATTTTTCTTTCATAAATTTCTGAAGATAGGGAAGAGGTGGCATATATTTAGTTTCAGGGTTAGAATCGATCAAACCTTTACCAGTACATTTCTTTGCTGAAACACGTTTCTCCTCTTGCTCAGTCTCTTCTTTCTCACCTTCTTGATGAGTGATTTCTTTAGGTTGTGGCTCTTCCAATTGTGTGCCGCTCATTAGTGTTATGGCCATGACATCCTCCTTAGGATTCTTTTCTGTGTTGCTCGGGAGGGAACCTTGTGCACGTCCAGAAATTATGTTCGCTAGTTGACCGACTTGAACTTCCAGATTTTTTATGGATGCTTCTTGATTTTTGAATCTTGTTTCTGCTGTACTTAAAAATTTAGCCATCATATCCTCCAAGTTGGACTTCTTTTCTTGAGGGGTATATTCAGGATGAGGTTGTTTTGCATTGCTTTGATTCCACGAGAAGTTTGGATGATTCCTCCATCCCGGATTATATGTGTTGTTGTATGGATTGTTCTGCCTGTGAAAATTTGAAACAAAATTAGCTTGTTCAGCAGATGAATTATACGCAAACTGATTACCTGCTTGACAGTTACTGCTATGGTGGCCACTACCACCACACAATTCACATATAACATGTGTAGTAGGATAAAGTCCATCTATCTTCTTGGTGAGAACCTCTATTTGTGCTGTTAAAGCTGTAACAGCATCTATATTGTGCAATCCTAAGGTTTTGTTTACAGGTAACCTCTCAACTGGCCATTGATAAGAATTTGTGGCCATCTCTTCTAGCAATTCAAGAGCCTCTTCTGGAGTTTTTCTCATGATCGTGCCGCCTGCAGCTGCATCAATCATATTTCGGGTTGCACTGGTTAAACCGTTATAAAAAGTTTATACCTGCATCCAAGTGGGCAACTCATGATGAGGACATCTTCTCAAAAGGTATTTAAAACGTTCCCATGCCTCATAGAGTGACTCTCGATCGACCTGCAAAAACATAGTAATTTCATTACGTAACTTTGCAGTTTTTGCAGGAGGGAAGTATTTCCCTAAAAAAATTTGTGCCAATTCTGCCCATGTGGTTATGGATCCGACAGGCAAAGAAGTCAACCAGCTTTTTGCTTTATCCCTCAATGAAAATGAGAAAAGACGTAAGCGGATTGCCTCCTCCGATACTCCGTTATGCTTGAATGTGTCACAAATTTCCAGGAAATTTGTCAAGTGAACATTTGTATCCTCTTACGATAGGCCCCCAAATTGTACTGAATGCTGAATCATCTGAATGATGGCAGGCTTAATTTCAAAATTGTTCGCTTGTATAGGTGGTCGCCAAATGCTAGATTCAACACCATCCATCTTTGGCAAGGCATAATCCCACAGTGCACGTTGCACCTCTGCATTGTTTCCTTCTGCCATTGTGTCAACTGTTACTGGCGCTGCTCTTCTCAAAGCGTGAAAACTGCACTCAATCTCTGGACTCAATTCTGCAAGTATTCTCCCACTAGTACGTGTCATGCACTAGTAACGAAAACCCTGCAAAATAGACTTAAAAAATTAATAACCTCTCAAATTAACTAGTAGAATCACAATAAATGTAATATTTTATTTCAGTTCCCGGTAACGGTGCCAAAAACTTGATGCGATAAAATTGACACTAGCAAGTGCACTAATCGTTCAAGTAATAAAATGATGAGTAAATATCGTTCCCAACGAGGACTGAACAAATACTATAGAAATTATGACTCAACTCTTACTGTTATTTGAGCAAACGAATAATTGTAGGAGAAAAGTTTTCTAACAATACACAAAAGGGGAAAACAAAACGCAATAGTAAATAATGGATGATTTGCAAACTTTGGAATGAAGACTCTTATGAACTAACGTGCTAAGGACTCGACTTCACCTAAACCCTAATTGACAAGAGTTTCGAATGGATAACTTTCATTTAATACGTTTTTCAAGATGGTAAAATCCCCAATAAATTGGTTATCCATATTCCAGGTCTAACCACAATCTCAAGAATCATTAACTTCAAATATCCGTATTTCAGGTCTATTCTAGATTAATTCAAATTAAGAAGCATTAAGTGTTTTTGGATTTCTTTCAATTAAATCTCCTTATTCAGTTACGATTTAAGCGGACCACATGAACTTCCTAGAATCCCTATTCGGTTACTCCTATTCCATTCATGGCATGTTTTACCCTGGCCTTTGCATAGATAACAATCCAATATCATGTTTATTAGTTCAACCATTCATAAAAGCATGGCTTCTCTATTTGATACATCACCATGCCTAAAGAAGGAATCAAAATAATAAAAAACATTAAGAGAAGTAAAACACACTCTTTGAAAAACACATTAAATTTCACTTGTCCAAACAACACTCAAGATAAAGGTTTAGGATCCATCTATCCTTAACACAAAAATATCTACTCTATAATAATATTCAAACAATCCATGTTCATATTATAAAACATCAACATAGCTAGATAAGAATAATACAAAACCGGAGAAGAATGATTTAAGAGCTTGATGCGTAGCCTTCCGGAGTGTCTCCAACTCTCGTCTTTCGTCTTCTCTCCTCCAAATTTTGTTTTCTTCCTTCTCTCTACCACCTCCCTCTTGTTCAGCTAGGGTTTTCTTTTTATAACTTTTCAGAATCCGCGGGCTGGTGCTGCAGCTCCAACTTCCCGGCGCTGCAGCTTCAAGAAGTCTTTCTAACCCTAATCTGGCGCTGCAGCTCCAACTTTCTGTCCAAATTGGTCTCTTTTAGCCAGCTACCAGCACTGCAGCGCCAACATCCCGGTGCTGCAACCTTGAGTTTCTGTCTTCTTTGTGCATTTTGGCCTTCCAGTGCTCTCCAATGCTCTAGCAAGTGTCTACACAATAAATTTCCATGACTTAGCATTAATAAATCAACTAAAACAACTTATTAGTAGAATAAGAAAAACTAAACTCAATTTGCTAAAAATACATGCAACATAATTCTAATGATTAAGATCAACACAAAAAACGTGCCTAAAAGCAGTATAATAACAAGATTTATTCAGAGTTATCAATAAGTAATAATTCAATTTGAATGAAACAAAGTATGAAATCTAGTTCTTAGACCAAAGAATCACACTATAATAGGAACTAAATGGGTGGTTAGAAATAAGATGTGTGAAAATAGAATAGTAACTAGAAACAAGGCTAGACTAGTTGCTAAGGGATATAATCAAGAAGAATGAATAGATTTTGATGAGACCTATGCTCCTAAAAGCATATTTTTAAATGGCTTTGTAGAAGAAGAGGTGTATATTGAGCAACCTCTTTGATTTGAAAATCCTAGTCTTCCAAACCATGTTTATAAGTTTTCTAAAGCTCTCTATGGGTTGAAGCAAGCTCTAAGAGCATGGCATGAAAGACTAAGTAAGTTTTTGCTTGAAAATGATTTTACAAGAGGAAAAATAGACACAACTCGCTTCACAAAAATAAAACATTATTAGTCCAAATATATGTTGATGATATTATATTTGGTGCTACTAATGAATCTATGTGTCAAGAGTTTGCTAAATGCATGCAAGGTGAATTTGAAATGAGCATGATGGGAGAGCTTACCTACTTTCTTGGACTTCAAATCAAACAATTAAAAGAAGGTATCCTCATAAATCAATCAAAGTACATAAAGGACCTGTTAAAGAGGTTCGAGATGGAAAGCTCAAAGTCAATTGGCACTCCTATGAGAACCTCTACAAAACTTGACCTAGATGAAGAAGGTAAGTGGGTAGATACTAAAACTTATAGAAGTATGATAGGAGCTTTACTTTATTTAACTGCAAGTAGACCTAATATAATGTTCAGTGTATGTATATGTACTAGATTTTAAGCTAATCCTAAGGAATCACATGTAACTGCGGTAAAAATGAATCTTTAGATATCTACAAGTGACTTAAAACCTAGGGCTATGGTATTCTAGAAAATCAACTTTTGAGCTTGTAGGATATTTAGATGCTGATTTTCCAGGTTGTAGATGATGAGAATGCAAAATGTCATATTTTTCTCCCTTAATGTTTATTTTTTTTATACGCATTCAGTGCCTAAATGTACTCATTATTCTTATATTTTGATTTAGGATGCAAATGGAGGTGTTAAGTGCAAAACGAAACTAATTTGGTGATTTCGAACAATTTTGACATTGCTTCGTAATCTGAGCATAACTCTCTCATTTGAGATTTGATTGAGATGATTCAAGATGCTACGGAATACCAAGCAAAAGCTCTACAACTTTTATGTTTTGCATTTTGACAGATACTGGCTGCATCAAGGTCAAAACTGGGCTTGGCGTTGCTACACCTACACTATTACAGTTCTGGAAAGTCCCTTAGCCTGCTATTCTAATACGCTGATTTGATGCGATTTATTTTCAGAAGTTTCTAAATCTGGTGCACAAAAATTCATGCTGAAAAAACCAGTTTCCTAGTTATATTAGGGCTTTATTTTATTTTTAATATTTTTCTTAAATTAGTCAGATTTGGATATTGCTATTTTAAGATAACATTTAGAATATTTTTAGGAGACCTTGTAGGTTTCCAATACTGAAAATAACGTGTATAAGAGGGGAGAAATCATCACACTTCATCGAGGCCTCTCTCTCCTCTCTTCTCTAACTTCTCCTTCGAGTTTTCATCATGGCCCTGTGTGGCTAAACTTTTATAATTTGTTCGAAGAAAATGAAATCCTCGGAATCAATAAAACTGTGAGATCTAATCTGTTTTTAATGTTCAATTTATGCTTTGAGTATCAGATGTTTTTTTGTCCCTATTTTCATGATTGCCTCATTTAATTACTAGAAGGCCTACTAGTTTATTATTCGTTGCAATCTACTGCTAGGTTAGATATCAAATCCGTAATTGTTTGATCCATCTAATTTGTGAAGCAACTAAGATTTAATGATTTGCTGTGTCAGAAATTATTAGATCTTAGGAAGAACACTCGACTAAATTAAATGCAACCGCGTGTGCTTGTCTTTTTTAGTTTCATCGATCTCTCTAATTCTTAAGGCCGCTATTAGATTAAACCTTTAGTGCTTGTCTTGGGTTGTTTAGTAGTTAGAGTTAATTAGATTGCTTGTTTTCTAATTAATTGCGACTAAGAAGAGATAGGAAAATAGTTCTAACGATGAATATTCAAAGTGTGAATTGATATATACTTGCATTGATGATCAATTGTAAAATTTCGATGGTGGATGTTGACCTAGACCAAGGTTTGTTCTTTTAATTGTTTTCGATGCTTCAATTTGAATTGTTCGTTAGTTGTTTTTCTTAAAATTGTTTTAGTTATACTCAAACCCCTCATCCTTGTTCACGTAGCATAAAACTAGGCTAGATACTCTTCGTGGGAACGATCCTTACTCACACTACTACATGTATTTTTAGGAGTATAGGTTTTTTTTTTAGTTGCGTACGACAGCACACCAAAATTTGGCGTCGTTGCCAGGGAATGATTCTAGTTGATTTTTGTGCTTCTTGTGATCCTTATTTCGTTCTTGAAATTTTTGAAAAAAAAATAATAAATAAATTTCACCTTGATTGTTTGTATTTTAGCATAGAATTTTTATTTAATTTCATTACTCTAGATTTTTCCTTATTTGTTTTTCATGGTTTATTAGAGTTTCCTTGATTATTTATGACTGTAACTCGATCTTCTAGACCAAGGTGATTTGCAGTGCGATTTAGAAATAGAGAGAACTTTACGCAGGTTAAGGAGGAAAGCTCGGAGAAATTCTGAAGAGAATGATCTAGCTCTTGATCCCCTATTTGCTAGCGATTTTGATTTAGAAGAGGTAGAAGTCATGGCTGGAAATCGAACTTTGAAAGAACTTGCTGCCTCTGATTTAAATCAACAACTCTTATGCATAACATTCCCTACTTTAGATATTACCACTACTTTTGAATTAAAATCTGGACTAATATATCTTTTGCCCACTTTTCATGGCCTTGTAGGTGAAGATCCTCACAAGCATCTAAAGGAGATTCATGTGGTATGCACGAGTATGAAACCCATAGGGGTGACTGAAGAGCAAATTAAATTAAGAGCCTTTCCATTTTCTTTGAAGGATTCGGCTAAGGATTGGCTCTATTATCTACCCTCCGAGAGTATTACCACATGGAATGAGATGAAGAGGTTGTTTTTAGAGAAATATTTCCCAGCTTCAGGGGTGGTCAACATTCGAAAAGAAATTTGTGGTGTAAGGCAGCACAACGAAAATTCCCTACACGAATATTGGGAGCATTTCAAGAAATTATGTGCAAGCTGCCCTCATCATCAAATTAGTGAGCAGCTACTTATTCAGTATTTCTATGAGGGACTTCTACCCACTGATAGGAGCATGATTGATGCCGCTAGTGGAGGAGCATTGGTAGATAAAACTCTCGAGGCCGCAAAAAACTTGTTTGCAAATATGGCGGCCAATTCTCAACAATTTGGCACTAGGCTTGACCCTCCATCAAAGCATGTTAATGAGGTAAACATTTCCTCCCTTGAACAACAACTTGCGAGTCTAACTTCTCTTATTCATCAAATGGCTGTAGGTAATATGCAAATAGAAAAAGCTTATGGGACTTGTTCGATAGTAGGGCATCCAACCGATATGTGCCCAACTTTTCAAGAGGAGCCCATTGAGCAAGTGAATGCGGCAGGTGGTTTTCCTGGATAACCGCAAAGGAAGTATGATCCCTATTCGAGCATGTATAACTTGGGATTGAGGGATCACCCCAATCTTAGCTATGGGTATCCACAAGGAAATCAGCCCGCGACTCAAAACTGCCCAAGTTGCCCGCAATATAAGCAGCCATACCCCTTAGACAACAACCGTGCCAAACTTCTAATTCTGGTATGTCTTTAGAAGATATTGTTAAGTATCTTGCCACTAATACTTTGCAATTTCAACATGAGACGAAACAATTTCAATTAGAAGCGAGAGCCAGTATTCAATGTTTGGACAATCAGATGAGCCAGATGGCAACCGCAATTAATCGGCTAGAGGCACAAAGTTCGGGGAAATTACCCTCTCAAACAGTGGTAAATCCAAGAGAAAATGCAAGTGTGATCATTTTGAGAACTGGTGATGAGAGCCATAAAATGCATCTCAACAGTGCTTAATTGTTAGCATTTTAAGGTTAATCTCAGTCTTAATTGCACGTTTATACGTTAATAATACAAAAGTGATATTCTTGGGTCATTGACTTAATTCGGTGCATTTTCAATTACTTTGAGTCCAAAAGAGAAGGAAAAATGATCGTTGCTTAAAATGCCAAGATTCCATGCATAATGGAGTATCGGAGTGGTTGTGGAGAAGCAAACATGAAGAAAAACCAAAGTACTAGTGTGCGCCGCAGCGCCCCTCAGCACAAGCCGCGACGCCTAGCAACTCAACAAGCCAAACCACTAGTGTGCCCCATGGCGCCCCTTAGCCTAGGCCGCAGTGCCTAGCACCTCCACACCCAAGGCTAAAGGCAAGGCTGCAGCACCCACAAAGGAGAGCCGCAACACGCACATGTTTTTCTATCTCTGAGTTAAAACTTAATTAGGGTTTTAATAATAGATTAAACCTGAAAACACCTTTGGACCTTTGTACTATAAATACATCACTTAGGGTTGAAGATTAGACATTAATCAAAATCTGGAAAACTCAAAGAAGCAGCCACATTCTCCTCCATCAAAGTGCTCAGCCATGAGTTCCATGGCGAACTAATCTCCAAGCAAGGCGAAGGGATGAATCCCTAGGTTTAGTTGTTCTTTATTTTTCTTTATTGGTTCAGTTGTAATTGAGATTTATTGTCAAACATTGTTATGACTTATTCTTAATCTAATTGGAAGATTTCCTTTTAATCCGGTGATTGTATCTTTCTTCTTGATATAAGTTTAGTTACGCTTTTCTTATGTCAAGTTTGTTTAGATGTGATTGAGTCCGGTAGACTTATCCTTTAGGTTTGTCCATTACTGCAATATTGTCATTAAGATATATTGTCATTTCTTGATAAATCAATAGGATAGGCCATGTGTACTTAAACTGATAGTAGAGAGTAAGTCATATCGATTACATTAGGGTTTATATATGTACTTTAATTGAATATCTGTCGATTGCTTGTTTAGGATGTGAAACTTGCAATCGAGATAAAAAAAACTGAATCAAGATTGGAATAAGGCAACGAAACCTAGGGAGGATTCCTAGAACCTTGTTGTTTCTCTATCATTATTCTCAATTTATTACATAATTTGTTTTCAATTATTTCATTACCAAAACATCATATTTTCTCACTCAATTTTATCATTCGTGTTTAGGTTTATATCTTCTCTTATTGTTAATTTGTTTCCCTGTGGAATCGAAACCTTAAAGCTGTTCTGTAACTACCGCGTTATACCTTGGGCGTAATCAAATTTTGGCGCCGTTGCCGGGGAGACGCACTTACATTCAAGGAAGATTGTCAACTCTAAAACAAAACGGTACTATCGTTCTTTTCTTTAAGTTTTCTGATTTCTTTTATTTGTTTTGTTTTATTTATTTCTTTTTAACTCAGTTGGTGTATGCTTAGACCGAGAGATTAGCGAGGTAGGTTCATTAAGGGACCTGAAGTAGAAATACCCTTTCCTTCCACGTCTGTTAGTGAAACCTCGCCTAGATCAAACCCTAGTGTACACCCAACCGAGAACCTAGAAAACTTTGTTAAAATGGCTGAAAACCTTATTGAGAATGTTGCTAGGATACTTAAAGATTATTTACATCCTAGCCGGATAGCCACACCATCATGCATTATGTTTCCAGCCAACACTTGCCATCAAGACTTTAAAACAGGGATGATTCAATTACTCTGTACATTCCATGGCTTGGAAAATGAAAACCCATATGTACATATTAGGGAGTTTGAGGAAGTAGTTGCGACTTTTCATAGTCAAGATGCAACTGATGATATCGTGAGACTCAAGTTTTTTCCTTTCTCTTTGAAGGATAAAGCTAAGAGTTGGTTATACTCGCGGAGACCATGATCTATTGGGACATGGAATGAGATGACTCAGGTCTTCTTTAACAAATACTTTCCTCAACATAAGACCAATGCTCTAAAAAGACAAATCTCCACCTTTGCACAAAAGGAAAATGAGACTTTGTATCAGTTTTGGGAGAAATTTAAGGAGCTGTTAAGTATGTGTCCGCACCATAGGTATGAGAGTTGGTGCTTAGTGAGCTACTTTTATGCGAGTTAGGACTTACCTATAGAGAGTGCTAATTCGTAGAGATGATGTGTAATGGTGAGTTTCTGTAAAAAGACCCTAATGAGGCCATAGAGTACCTCAATGAGCTTGCTGAAAAAGCTCATACTTGGACTGGACCTAGTGCTACTAAAAGCACAAATAGGTCACAACCTGTAGGAAACCCTAGTGGTGGTGGAATATACCATCTTAGGGAGGAAGACAACCTGAAAGCTAAGGTCGAAATGCTTACTAGGGAGTTAGATGCATTAAAAACTAAAAAGCTAACACACGTGGTTAATCAAGCCGAACCTTTGGAACCATGTTTTGTGTGTGGTGGGGTAGATCATCCCGCTAAAGAGTGCCATAAATTTGTTGATATGAGGGAGAAGTATGAGGAACAATGTAATGCCTTAGGCA
This sequence comes from Bretschneidera sinensis, assembly GCA_023935145.1. Classification (NCBI taxonomy): domain Eukaryota; kingdom Viridiplantae; phylum Streptophyta; class Magnoliopsida; order Brassicales; family Akaniaceae; genus Bretschneidera; species Bretschneidera sinensis. The sequence continues at coordinate 109,214,576 of CM043697.1, forward strand.
TGTACAAGAAGCCCTATGCACCTTTCTCTAACATTTACAATCCGGGATGGCGAAATCACCCCAACTTCAGCTGAAAGTCTGAAAACCAATAGCTTACACAACCCCCTAGATCGCACCCTACACCATATCATGCACCTTCTTCCTCTAGGAAATCTTTAGAAGATACTTTACATGCTTTTAAAGAGGCACATAGCAAAACAAACCAAATGTGTGAAGCATTAATCACACAGGTTGTGGAAGAAAACAAAGCAATAAGGAGCCAAGTGTCCAAGTTAATGGGCTCTTTGAGTGTGACTGAGCAAGGGAAGTTCCCTTCCCAAGCTCAGTCTACACCCCATGGTCAGAACATGGCATAAACAAATCTGAAAAATGTAAATGCCATTGTGACAAGAAGTGGTAAGTCACTTCACATCCCAACAACGAACAAACCTAAGGATGTGGAAAAAAGGTCAAGATAGTAGTGACACTAAACAGCCCAATGACCCTGAAGTTACCAAAAGCTCTGTTAAGGCACCATTCCCTCAAGCCTTAAAATCAAACAAGAAAAATTTGGAGCTAAATAATGAAATCTTAGAGAACCTAAGGCAAGTAAAACTGAATCTCCCACTCTTACATGTGATTAAAGAAGTTACCACCTATGCAAAGGTTCTCAAGCATTTATACATAATCCAGATTTGTTTGTGCCATGTGTTGACCATGGGGTGTGGATTGAGCCTGGGAAGGGAACTTTCCTCGCTCAGTCACACTCAAGGAGCCCATTAACTTGGACACTTGGCTCCTTATTTCTTTGTTTTCTTCCACAACTTGTGTGATTAATGCTTCACATTTGGTTTGTTTTTCCATGTGCCTCTATAAAAGCATGTAAAGTGTCTTCTAAAGAACTCCTAGAAGATGAGGGTGCACGATATGGTGCAGGGTGTGATCAAGAGGGTTGTGCAAGCTGCTGGTTTTCAGACTTCCAGCTGAAGTTGGGATGATTTAGCCATCCCGGATTGTAAGTGTTAGAGAAAGGTGTATAAGGCTTCTTGTACATGCTTAAGGCTCCTTAGGCATTACATTTTTCCTTATACATCCCCCTCATATCAACAAATGTAGGGCATGCTTGAGCGGGATGATCTACCCCACCACACACAAAACATGGTTCCACAGGTTCGGCTTGATTAACCGCGTGTGTTGGCTTTTTAGTTTTTAATGCATCTAACTCCCTAGTAAGCATTTCGACCTTAGCTTTTAGGTTGTCTTCCTCCCTAAGATGGTATATTCCACCACCACTAGGTTTTCTACAGGTCGTGACCTATTTGTGCTTTCAATAGCACTAGGTCCAGTCCAAGTATGAGCTTTTTCAGCAAGCTCATTGAGGTACTCTATGGCCTCATCAGGGTCTTTTTGCAGAAACTCACCATTATACATCATTTCTACGAATTGGTGCTCTCTATAGGTAAGTCCCTCATAAAAATAGCTCACTAAGCGCCAACTCTCATACCCATGGTGTTGACATATACTTAACAGCTCCTTAAATTTCTCTCAAGACTGATACAAAGTCTTATTTTCCTTTTGTGCAAAGGTGAAGATTTGTCTTTTTAGAGCATTGGTCTTATGTTGAAGGAATTATTTGTTAAAAAAGACCTGAGTCATCTCATTCCATGTCCCAATAGATCGTGGTCTCAACGAGTATAACCAACTCTTAGCTTTATCCTTCAAAGAGAAAGGAAAAAACTTGAGTCTCACGATATCATCAGTTGCATCTTGACTATGAAAAGTCGCAACTACTTCCTCAAACTCCCTAATGTGAATATATGGTTTTCGTTTTCCAAGCCATGGAATGTAGGGAGTAATTGAATCATCCTTGTTTTAAAGTCTTGATGGTTGGTGTTGGCTGGCAACATAATGCATGATGTTGTGGCTGTCCGGCTAGGATGTAAATAATCTTTAAGTGTCCTAGCAATATTCTCATTAGGATTTTCAGCCATGTTAACAAAGTTTTCTAAGTTCTCATTGGGTGTACACTCGAGGTTTGATTAACGGACATGGAAGAAAAGGGTATCTCTATTTCGGGTCCCTTAATGAACCTACCTCGTGAATCTCTCAGTCTAAGCATACACCAACTGAGTTAAAAAGAAATAAATAAAACAGAACAAATAAAAGAAATCAGAAAACTTAAAGAGAAGAATGATAGTACCGTCTTGTCTTAGAGTTGACAATCTTCCTTGAATGTAAGTGCGTCTCCCCGGCAACGGCGTCAAAATTTGATTATGCTCAAAATATAAAGCGGTAGTTACAGCACAGCTTTGGGGTGTCGATTCCACAGGAAAAAAATTAACAATAAGAGAAGATATAAACCTAAACACGAACAATAAAATTGAGTGAGAAAATATGAAGTTTTGATAATGAAATAATTGAAA
>CM043697.1:111711977-111764477 GCA_023935145.1 Bretschneidera sinensis
TTGAACACTTTTGTATTGGAAATCTTTCTTTCCTCATGTGTAACCAAACCCAATATCCGGGTTGAAAAATCAGCTGTCGGCGACCTTTGATCAATTGGAACGCCTTCTCTTGCTCGTCTCCTCATGTGAATCTAACGTTCTTCTTGATGACTTCGGTAAGTGGTGCGGCAATACTACTAAAGTCTTTCACGAACCTCCTGTAAAAACTAGTAAGTCCATGAAAACTACAAACTTGACCTACATTCGTGGGACTTGGCCATTCTTTAATCGCACGGATCTTCTCTTCATCAACCTGTATTCCTTGTGTACTCACAACAAAACTAAGAAACACAAACTTATCGGTGCAAAAAGTGCACTTCTTCAAGTTAGCAAACAACTTCTTTTTTCTAAGCACATCCAAAACTTATTTTAAATGTACAACATGATCATCTAAATTTATGCTATAACTGAGAATATCATCAAAATAAACAACAACGAATCTGCCTATAAAAGCTCGTAAAACACTTAATATCATGATTTCTAGTGGTGGAAGAGTAAGTTTTACCTTGGTTTCCATGGCTGGTATTTTCTTGCTTTTGCTCAGTTTTGGGCTTGGCTGTGGCTTGCTTCACAAAATTCGGCCTCCAAGATGAACCCGAGTTAGGGTTTTGTCATGTATTGTTGCCTTTCCTCTTGAGTTAGTTCTCAATTTTGACAGCCATGTGCACTATATCTTCCAACTCCACATAATGATGCAACTCCACCGAATTAGCAATTTTCAAGTTTAAACCAGCCAAGAACCTAGCCATAGTAGCCTCTCGTTCCTCCTCTACATTTGTTTGGATCATAGCAACTTCCATCTCTTTATAATAATCCTCCACACTCCGACTACCTTGTGTAAGACTTTGCAATTTTTGGTACAACTCACGGTAGTAATGGCTTGGAACAAACCATTTCCTCATCATAGTTTTCATCTCTTCCCAAGTCTCTATTGGATACTCTCTATTTCTCCTTCTGTTTAACACTAGTTGATCTCACCAAATAATCCCATAGTCAAAAAATTCAATGGCCGCAAGTTTAACCTTTTTAAGCTCGGAATAATTATGACAATCAAATACTAAGTCTATCTTCTTCCTCCACTCAAGGTAAGCTTCAGGAACATTTTTGCCTTGAAACGATGGAATCTTCATCTTAATACTAACCAAGTTATTATCTTCCCGATTCTTAGCTTCTCTACCTCGACCACCAAATCTCCTATGGCTAACAATTGATTCCCGATCATCTTTTTCATCAAATCTATTCCCATAATACTCTTTATCTTCAACTCTCTCTCCCCTAGGTTGAACTCTCTCCTTCCTACGCACATTAGGAGCATTTTGTTGCTGCCCCACACGTGCATTCTCTACCCGATCGATCTGCTCATGAATTGTTCCATCTTCGTTCTCAATACTTTCCTTATCTCACCCATTAAAGCCTCCATGAGCAGCTTCGAATCACCCTCTCCCGACATATCTTTGGAATTATTTTTATTCTTGTTGTCTGACATGTTTGCTGCAAAAACAAAGTTAGAAAAAAAAAGAACAAAAGGACCTCACACACTCCCTCATGTGTTTCACTCAAAGAACGAGTCACTCAATTTCACTCGTGTTTTTACACAAAAATCATATTGGCTTTTACCCTCTTATGTGATCACCAATTTTGCCTTTTTCCACTCGTAATAATCCTCTATAGGTTCTTATCAAACTAACCAAAAAAATATCAAAGTTTCCAGCAATAATTCACCAATAACTCACAAAGAAATTTGGATTTAAAGGCTAGAATACAAGGAAACAAAGATGAGAAATTGAAACAAGAATTGAAATGATTGAATCTAAATATCACATACTTTTTTTTCATGTTTTTTTTTCTAATCTGGAAATTCGTTCTTTTTTTTTAATTCCCTTTTTTCATGTTTTTTTAATTTTTAATTTTTAGAATCAAAACAAAAGATAAGCAAACCTGCAACTAGAAAGCTCTGATACCAACTGATATGATCCACGCTAAGAACTAAGAAATTGATGGATCAAGAAGACTTCCAAGATCGTCTAGAAGCAGATTTATGTGAGACCGCGACCCGTTTCTTATTTTGAAGCAATAACCTTAGTATAATGAAGACGCCACAATTAATTATGGAAGGATTGATTGATAAGTCGAAGATGAACGCCACAAAAACTACGATAAGTTCAGAAATCCTAAAAGAACAAAAGAGAGTTTTCTCTCCAAAAGTATGAATCAAATCTGAATTGTCTTATTACAAAAATCTAATGGCTATTTAAATACATAAGAATTCGTATCAATTAGAAAAAGGAAACTAAGAAATAGGAAATAAACCTAAATATAATTCTGGTAGGAATAGGAAACAAACCTAAATAGAATTCTAGTAACCTAAAATCCAAATAAGGAAAGTACCTAACTTGGCATGCAAGCCTTATAATTCAGTAATTAAATTAATAAGAAAAAAAATTAAGAAAAGATAATAAGAAAAATTGCATCCAATCATTTTCCTTTCCTAGATTTCCCAAAAACGAGTAAGTCTCCAATTTTGTGAAACTAAGTTTTAATTCACAATCTTGAGTTGATAGATTATTCCAGACCTTGGATCAGGGAAACCCATCCTTGTGGATCACGTATAACATCATCCTTAGGCCCCCAAAGATGGTTCTTAGCCCCAATGTGTTGAATCAGCCCATTGAGAGTTTCTTTGAAACTTTTAGCTCGAGCCCTTGTAACTGGACTAATTGGAACTTGATTAGGATCTGCAGCCCATTTGTTAGTCGTGTCCTTATCATCCAAGGAATACATACTTGAGGTGACCGGGGAGAGGCTTCAAATCTAGAATAGGGGCCTGCAAAACAGAGGGTAAAGGTCTTTCGTTAGAAACTGGTAACGTAATACAAGGGACGTTACCTGACTACTGTAACTTTGGAAAATCATTCAACACTGCAACAGTTTCCTGCAAATCTGTACTCAAGGCTAACTCCTCATTCTCTTTCTCAAGATGCTTACTAATGGCAACTTGCAATCCATCATTTTCATCAAGTTCAAAAACTTCCTGTGCTAAAAAATAAACAGGATTATCATCACTAGGATATTTCATGGCTTCATAAATATTAAATTTAACAATTTCACCATCAAATTCCATGGTAAGTGTGCCACTATGAACATCTATCTTAATCTTGGATGTCTTTAAGAATGGTCTTTGATTACATCCAAAGAATAACGCAGTAGTTGTAGCATAGCTTTGGGGTGTCGATTCCATAGGGAGACAAATTAAAAGAATAATAGAAAGAATAAAGAAATTAAAGAACAATATTGAATGATTGATGGAGAACAAAGATTAATTTTTGAATGCAAAGTAAAGTGAAGTGTTGGGAATCCCTTGCACAAATCTAGTATTTTAATTATTTTTAATTCATTGAATAACTCAATTGGGAATTCACTTCCCAATTCCCAATCGAAAGATGTAAATTTATAAACCAAGATTAAACCAAATATAACCCTTTGAAAAATCATTCACCACTTTTAAAATAAATAAATTATTATCACTATTGAGAAAATCTAACGACGACAATATACTCAGGAAGTGATATTGCAGCAAAGAACTAAATCAATATAGATAATTAATCCAAACATAATCAAAGAGCTAAACCATTCAATAGAAAAAGCATGACAGAATCTATAAATAAAATAAATTCTAAGATTATTCGGAAAAGAAAATATCACCATTGAATTGCAAATGATAAAACAAAAGAGTTTTAGTAATTGAAACTCAAATACATAAATAAAAATACCATTAACTGTGCAAGTTCATCCCTAGCCCCACTATAAATATAATGGACAACAAAAATCTCAAGGGAAAGATTTGAACTCGCTGTGAGCATTCACCTTTGGTAGCAAAACTTTGGAGATTCCCCAGCTTGCCCTCCAAAAGTCCTCTGGATTGCTCCCAAAAGCCCTCCAGATCTACTCCCAGATCATCCTCTAAGCTGAAGTGGAGTGAGTCTTTTATAAGGAAACTCTAGGAGTGCAATGTGTTTCTAATTCGATGTGAGATACTGCCCGAGTGCGCTCGATCGTAGCCTAGTGCACTCGAGCGCTGCATGGTGTGCTACAAAGTATTTCTAACCAATGTGGGATGTCAAAGTGCGCACCTGTGCTCGATCGCAAGTCTGGTGCGCTCGAGTGCACTAGGCATCTTCCAGCTTGACCTTTGTCTACTAAAACTGCTATAACTTTCTCTAGAAAAATCATTTTTACGAGCCGTAAAATTCTCCAGAAAATAGACTTCCGGATCTTTCTAAGCATATATGGCTCATCTCCTACTTCTTCCTGAATCAATACAGTTTAATTTGTAAAAATGAATAATCTGTACGGGCAATTTTGGCAATTTAGTGAAGCTCATTTCCAAGTGCTTATGAACATGTAAAACAACGAAAAACAATTCAAAGTAACAAATTTCTAAGCTAACAAACGTAAATTAAGGGGACAAAATATGCAATATTTGGCACTCATCAAATACCCCTAAACTTAAATTTTGCTAGTCCTTTAGCAAAACAAAATAAATAAAAAAAACTAAATGAAAAACAAAAAACACAAAGATAAATCCATCATTCATGGTATCCTAAAATTTAAACATCACACAAAACCATGATATTCAGTCATGAGCAAACTTAAAATGTAAACCCATCTTCACAATGAATAGGAATGTTAAAATCTAATTACTTACAAAAGGCAGGCTAAGGCATAACAAGTTTGACTCAGTGTAAATTGAATTAGCATATAAAAATGAGGCTTTCAAGTAACTCCAATGTACAATGTTTCCATGTCTCAAGATTCACAAAATTTCTCATCAGAATAAACAACAATGGCATAGTTTTATTTTCTTCTCTCTTTTATTATAAGGCTTTGCTATGCTTAGTTCTCTTAAGCTTTCTAATTGACCCATGTAGCGAGTTTTAAGTCAATGACTCCCAAACCAAATGGTTTTAGGGCATTAAGTGTAAAGACACCCCTAAGGACTTACTAACTCGAATAAAAAAGACTACAAAACTAATCTAGCCTTAGTACTACCAAGCAAAATTCCCAAATTTTGACGTGAACACTTACTGCTTACTGAGGCAAGAGGTCCAGTTACTCAGCGAAAATTTTCTTAATGATCATTATGAATAAAATTCTCGCCTTTTGACGTGAACACTCACTGCTTACTAAGGCATGAGGTCCAGTCATTCAGCGAAAATTTTATTAATGATCATCATGAGAATTTTTCTCTTTTTGTGCAATTTTTTTTCCAAAGTGCTTATCCAACAAGTCATCCAGTTTTAGTTGAGTCATGGAAACATACACATTAAACTCACATGTCATGCCTCACACTATTTTGTGCTAATGTTCTCGTGTCAGATTAGATCAAACATGTGAATTCTCAAATGCCTAAAGTAAGTAACAAAATTTTAAAACTCTATCATCAAACTATGTGTTCAAGATTTTAAGCTCACCAATGACATCACATTACAGTATTCGTTTAGATAAACCAAATTGTTTTAGAACAATATGAATATGCATTTATCTTTTCAATAATAAAAAAAAACTAGGACAAAGTGTATGTGAATGTGTCTCCTATACCCCCAAACTTGAACTCGAAGATGAAGAACGAGCTAGACAGGCATGACTTATAGCACACCCCCCAAACTTGAATTGATGCGCACATTTGTCCCTGAAAAAGAAGCCTGAAGGTAATACTGGAAAACAGCAATGTAGCTCGAGGTTTCAACCCAAGAGGGGGGGTGAATTGGGTTTTTAAAAACTTTTGCGGAATTTATACAAGTTTATAAAAACTGATAAGCAACAAATAATAGATACAAGTAGAAAGCTGTAAATAAAGAGTTTAAGGAAAGAGGATGCAAACACAGTTATAGTGGTTCGGCAATATCGGATTCGTTCCGACCCTACGTCCACTCTCTTCAAGGAACTCCTTGAAGTAATCCACTAAGAAAACTTAGTCGCACAACTTAGCCGGGTGTTGCACAAACCGTACACAAGCAATTTACAGGAATTGCTTAAACCGAAAAATCCCCTTCCTTTCGGAAGTTTCCCATTCCTCTCGGAAGTAATCCCTTTACAAAGATGGTGTAAAGTAAAAGGTAGAGAGACAACAAATGAAAGCTTATTACAACAGAAATGTCTCTCTTTCAAAGTAAAGCTTGAAGAAATGGCTCAATAGAATTATTTCAAAGCTTTTTGTGTTTCAAGAGTATAAAAACTTGATTATATGAGATCAACTCTTTTTGAATATGTGCTGCTTATTTTTGAATGCTTTGCTGAGTGGGTTTATATAGCAAACAATTAATATGGCCGTTTTGGACTTTAATTTGAAAAAGATTTACTTTAAAACGTTCAGATTTGGAGTCCAACGGTCATATTTTTGAACTACCAGTCGACTGGGTCGAGATACCAGTCGACTGGGTTCACTTGAAAAATACATGTTTTCAGACCTTCTGGGTATCCAGTCGACTGGTATATATCATCCAGTCGACTGGGGACTTTCTGTCCATTTTACCAGTCGACTGGGTTGTTTCATCCAGTCGACTGGAGACTTACTGGACAAAGTACCAGTCGACTGGGTTGTTTGATCCAGTCGACTGGATACTTACTGGTCAAAGTACCAGTCGACTGGGTTGTTTGATCCAGTCGACTGGGTTACTTCCAACCCAGTTTTTCTTCTGTTTTTCATTTAAAAAACATTTTAAAATTAATGGTTTTAGAAAAACCTTTTGTGTTTGAGCCATTGATCAAGCTAATACAATGTATGAGTGAGACTTACATTGGTTCTAAACCTTAAGACCTATACTAGATCTTCAGTCTTCACTTGATACTTGATTTGGTTCGAGTTTTTGCACTTTGATCCTTGGTTGAATGTGTTTGATCCTTAACACAACTTAGTTTAAACATGTTAGTTAAATAACAGTTGTGTTTTGCCATCATTAAAATACGGGCGGGGTCAACAATCTCCCCCTTTTTGATGATGACAAAACTAATAATGTAAAAATAGTTTTAAAAACTAAGTGTTAAGATTTTACGGAAATTTGGACAGAGTCTCCTCTGTTTTTCGAGTAAAACCACCCTGTAAACAAGCAAACACAGTTTATATTTCTTTCAACCAATCCAGAATTAAACTCAACCAATCAATAAACATTTTTACAAGGATATGGAGCAATGCTCCCCCTAAATCTATGCATTGGTTCTGTTTTTACTTAGATTTTCTCGTTTTTCTCATTTTTCTCCCCTGTTTTGACAACAGCAACCAAAGGGGGCATAACATAAAAAATAAGCTATGAGACAAACAGATATTTAAAACAGTTCTAACATATCACAAATAGCGTAAATAAATGCAAGAAATATGGCTAATAGTATTACATCTTCATAGAGAAAAAGTCAATACAAGTAGGGTCTTATAGAGCCATAACTAAGAAAAACAAACATGAGATGTCCGTGCTATGTGACAAATACTGGAAAAGTGCTAAGAACTGATAAACGAAAGAGACTCATGGTGCGGGAGAGTCCGAGCTGTCACGAAGAAGTTCCCTAATCTCAGCTAGGGAACCCTCGGTGTGCTCTCGATGTAACTCGAAGTCATCTCGTAGGTGGTCTATGGAGGAGCTCAGCCTCTGATAATCGGACTGCATGGACTGAAAACCGGACTCCATCGTCATCTGAAGACTCGTGATAGCTCGTAGGATGTCACCATATCCAGTCTGACCAGTACTCGAGTCACCAATGGGAGGTGCTCGGGTATCTGTCTCCATCTCAGCAGCCATATCAGCATCCTCACCACTGTCACTAGCATCCTCTCGAATCCTTAGGCGCTTTCTAGCCTTTGGATAGAGAAACCCTTCACGAACAGTACATCCCATCTTCTTCAGAGATGAGATGTTGATGATATCCGTCAATCCGATATCCTGAGCCTCGGAGGCAGGCAAAGGTACCCGGAAGTGCTGGAGGATGAGTGTTATGAGCATCCCATAAGGAAGACACCCGGAGTCGTTTGCTTCACCATTTATCATGTTGGCAAGCAGCAGAGGATATATATTGAAGTGGTGCCCAGATTTCAGGCACCAAATCAATACCGTATCTATTTTAGATAGATACCCTCGACTCCCGAGTCTTGGGTGGATGGTCCAACTGACAATTAATTGAAACATTTTTGAGTCGAGGGGCAAGTCACTACATGTGTGAAATGTAGTGGGTCTGTACACATAGTTAGGGTCGCCCCTGACTATCCGACAGGCCTCCTCAACTTCAAAGTTGTCTGGCCATCCATCCAGACTCCATTGAACCCCCCTTATAGGGATTCTCAGAATGCTCATCAAGAGGTCAGTGTTGACCTCAAACTCCACACCGCTAACTCTGGTTCTGAATCTCAGAGCCAGAGGACTGGGTTTCACCAAGTTCGCATAGAACTGGTGAATCAGTCGCGGGTCATATTTTTCATGAATACTGACCAGTGGGGTCAGATTTATTGCCTCAAAGGCTGGTAGAATATCGAAATTACCATGACGAATGGAGTCGAAATCAACGACTCTACCCGTCATGATTTTCTTGTGACGGATTATAGAGTTATACCTCTTATGAGCAGCTGGGCTGAAAAACAGAGCCTGCTCCAACTCTGTTCTGGGCTCCTTGCTGGATGACCCTGCTACTCCCTTCCCTTTTGATTCCGAAGCCGAAGGTTTTGAAGACCTAGGCTTTTTGGGCGCATTAGGTCCACTTGCTGTGAGTTTTATACGGATTTTGTCACTCATTTTCGAGAAATTTGAAGTTTTTGGAAAAAGGAAATTTGGTAAAAATGAGAGATTTTAACCGTAGAAAGTTAAAAATCTCTTTAGGAATGAGTAGATCGGTGTGTTTAGAAGGGATTTGGATGGTTTTTAGATCAAAAAGATAAATTTTTCTAGAGAGAGAAAGCTTGGGCTCTTTGAAAATGGCGTAAGAAGGGTGAAAATGAACAGTTCCTTTTATAGAGTCGCGATACCAGTCGACTGGGTAAAGTTACCAGTCGACTGGGCCCTTTTGAAAAGATGAACAGTTTCTCGTACCAGTCGACTGGGTAAACGTACCAGTCGACTGGATCAACTGACAGTGAGATACCAGTCTACTGGGCTATCGTTACCAGTCGACTGGAGGTTCAAACAAAATTAAAAAATTTGGCTCCAAGCATGGTTTGATTTTATAGACGACTGGAGAAGACTTACCAGTCGTCTGGAGTTTTTGGCAGAGAGTTACCAGTCGACTGGGTTAAAATTACCAGTCGACTGGACAATCAGGCAGTGACTTACCAGTCGACTGGAGCACATTTACCAGTCGACTGGACCATTAGAAAAATTTCCAGTCTTGAATTTTTAGCACAAATTTGTTTATCTATGACATTTTTGAGTGAAGGGAATAATTAAACATGGATTAATACTCTATCACTCAATGTCAAACATGCAAATGATGAAATGAGATGCAATCAAACATTCAATTTATCAAAATCAAGCAATCCCATCAACTTTCTTATTTTGCAAAAACTAGCTTCACTTAAGGGTTTTGTAAGAATATCAGCTATTTGATCTTCTAAAGGTATAAATTCTAATCTTATATCACCTTTTTGAGCATGGTCTCTTAAGAAATGATGTCTAATCTCTATATGCTTGGTTCTAGAGTGCTGAATAGGATTTTTGGTTAGGTTGATGGCACTAGTATTATCACAAAATATAGGAATATTTTTGAGACTCATGCCATAGTCTTCTAGTTGTTGTTTCATCCATAGTACTTGGGCACAACAACTGCCAGCTGCTACATATTCCGCCTCAGCGGTTGATAGTGCAACTGAATTCTGTTTCTTGGAGAACCAAGAAGTTAACATAGCACCTAAGAATTGGCATGTTCCACTTGTGCTTTTTCTATCTAACCTACATCCAGCAAAATCAGCATCCGAATATCCTACTAGTTTAAAAGATGATTCTCTAGAATACCATAATCCTATGGTCTGGGTCCCTTGTAGATATCTAAGGATTCTTTTTACTGCAACTACATGTGATTCCTTAGGATTAGATTGAAATCTAGCGCACATGCATACACTGAACATTATATCAGGTCTACTTACAGTCAAGTACAGTAAAGCACCTATCATGCTTCTATAATATTTAGAATCTACAGTTTTACCTCCTTCATCAAGATCAAGTTTGGTGGTTGTGCTCATAGGCGTTCCAATTGGCTTTGAGCTTTCCATCCCGAACCTCTTTAGTAGATCTTTGATGTACTTTTGTTGATTGATGAAGATACCTCCTTTTAGTTGCTTGATTTGCAGTCCAAGGAAGTAGGTAAGTTCTCCCATCATGCTCATTTCAAATTCACCTTGCATGCACTTAGCAAACTCTTCACACATAGATTCATTAGTAGCACCAAATATAATATCATCAACATATATTTGAACTATCAAAGTGTCATTTTTGTGAGTTTTTGTGAAGAGAGTTGTATCTATTCTTCCTCTTACAAAATCATTATCAATCAAAAATTTACTTAGTCTTTCATACCATGCCCTTGGAGCTTGCTTCAACCCATATAGAGCCTTAGAAAGCTTGTAGACATGATTTGGAAGACTAGGGTTTTCAAAACCAAGAGGTTGTTCAACATAAACCTCTTCTTCTATAAAGCCATTTAAAAAGGCACTTTTCACATCCATTTGAAACAGTTTAAATTTATTAAAGCATGCAAAGGCTAATAACATTCGAATAGCCTCTAATCTAGCTACGGGAGCATAGGTTTCATCAAAATCTATTCCTTCCTCTTGGTTATATCCCTTAGCAACTAGCCAAGCCTTATTTCTAGTTACTATACCATTTTCATCCATTTTATTTCTATATACCCATTTAGTTCCAATAATTGAATGATCTTTAGGTCTTGGAACTAGTTCCCAAACATTGTTTCTCTCAAATTGATTTATCTCTTCCTGCATTGCAATTATCCAATCATTATCTTTTTCAGCTTCTATAAATGTCTTAGGTTTTACTTGAGACAAATAAGCTGCAAAATTGCAAGTATTTCTAATGGAAGAGCGAGTTCTTACCCCTTGTGAAGGATCACCAATTACTTGATCAATTGGATGATGATTTACATACCTCCAATCCTTGGGTAGATTTTCCTCTTGTTGACTTGAGGATGGTTGGTCTAAATTTGGAGTTGCCATCCCTTCATTTGTTTGAGAAGAACTCACTTTTGGGTCAACAATGGGAGTAGAAGTTTCCATTCTTGGAATAAAATCTGCATCATCTTTAAAGGAAACTTCTCCACTACTCATTGGGTTAGATTCATCAATAGTTACATGCACAGATTCTTCTACTACTAGAGTTCTCTTATTGAAAACTCTATAAGCCTTACTAGTAGTAGAATATCCTAAAAATATCCCTTCATCGGTCTTGGAATCAAATTTACCCAAGTTAGTTTTATTGTTATTTAAGATGAAGCACTTACTACCAAATGCACGAAAATAGGAAATATTTGGCTTTCTCCCTTTCCATAGTTCATAAGGAGTTTTATCAAGCAGGGGCCTTATCAAGATTCTATTTAAAATATAGCAAGAAGTATTCACGGCTTCGGCCCAAAAATATTTTGGTAAATTATTTTCACAAAGCATTGTTCTTGAAAATTCTTCTAGAAGCTGAAAAGTTGTGATTAATTCCATTTTCATCACAAAATTTTGAAAAGCTTTGATTTTCAAATTCTTTGCCATGATCACTTCTTATGCTTGAAATACAAATTCCTTTTTCATTTTGTACCTTTTTGCAAAACTTTTCAAATCCTTTGAAAGCTTCATCCTTATAAGCAATAAAAATAACAAAGGTATATCTTGAATAGTCATCAACAATAACAAGAGCATATTGATGGCCACCTAGACTAATGGTACTTATTGGACCAAATAAGTCCATATGCAAAAGTTCCAAAGGTCTAGTAGTTGAGACAACATTTTTTGCTTTGAAAGATATCCTAGTTTGTTTTCCCATTTGACAAGCATTGCAAATTTTGTTTTTCTCAAAATTGATTTTAGGAAGACCAATAACTAAATCTTTTCTTGAAACAATTTTTAGCAAGTTCATGTTTACATGACCAAGCCTTCTATGCCATAGCCATTGATTTTCACTAAAAGCAGGAAAACATTTTTCATTATTGGAATGTAAGGATTTCAAATCAACTATATAGACATTTTCATGTCTATGGCCAATGAATTTGATCTTGTTGCTCTTGATGTCTATAACTAGACAATGAGAGGTTTCAAATGTAACTTTATATCCTTTGTCACATAATTGACTAATGCTAAGTAAATTTGGCTTTAAGCCTTGTACTAGCAATATATTATCTAAAGTTGAGAAATCATTACCGACTTTTCCATGCCCTATGATCTTTATTTTAGTATTGTCTCCAATGGTCACAAGTCCACCATCTCTTAGAGTTAGCTCATTGAATACGCTTTTATCACCGGTCATATGCTTCGAGCAACCGCTATCAAGGTACCAACAGTTACCTTTCTCCTTGGTGTGAAGGCAAATCTACATCACACAAGGATATACGATAGCATTTTTAGGTACCCAAAATTTCTTGGGTCCTTTGGGGTTAGTCCTTGAAAATACGGTTCCTTTTGGGACCCATACTTTCTTAACAATATATGGTGCTCTATGAACATGTTGATGATGCACAAACCTAGCATTATAGTCATAGAAATTTCTAGGAAATTTTAAATGTGCATTCCTATAATCCTTAGGATGATAGTTCCTAGGATACATGATTCTATGGTAAGGGGTATGAAAATGCATGTCATTTCCAAAAAATGAACGATGATGCATTCTAGGATACATGCTAGCATATGTATGCAAGTTATTTCTAGAATAGCCAAGATGGTGATTCCTAGGATGAGCAGAATGCATTCTTTGATTATACACATTGTTCCTAGAATGAGCATGATGATTATTTCTAGGATGTGTATGAGCATTTCTAGAATGAGCATACAAATAAGCATGAGTATTTTTAGGATGCTTCAATTTAGTATGATCATTTAAGTTTCTAGAGTTCCTCGGATTTATTAAGGGAGTGCTTTTAACAAGGTTAGGAGCTTTCGAAGTAGAAGCTCCATCTACACAAGAGGCTTTCATGAATAAGCTCTCTTTTGTTTTTTGTTTTCCCAATGGAGAATATCCTACACCAGATTTTCCTCCACTTAATCTTTGGGAAGAAAGCACTTCATCAAGTTTTTGTTTACCAAGCATAAGTCTAGATACAGTGCTGTTTAATTCAGAAATTTTATTTTTCAAATTCTCATTTTCATCTTTAAGAAAATCTTGAGACGAATTATACAGTAAAGATGATAATTTTTCTTTTTCTTCTCTAAGAACTATCATTTCCTTAGAAAGAGATGATACTTCTTTCTTAAGAACAGAATTTCTAGAATCAAATTTCATTAATTCTTCATGCATTTCATTTATGACTTCTAGTAATTCTTCACTACTAGTAACAATATTATTTTTTGAAGAGGGAGAAGATGTTACCTCACTTTCATCATCGATTGCCATTAAACAGAGGTTGGCAATCTCTTCGTATCCAATTTCTTTGTCTGATGACTCATCTTCTTCGTTATCGCTCCAGGTAGTTGCTACCATAGCTTTCTTCTTGAAGCCCTTGTATGGTTTGCTTGAAACCGGACAGTCAGCTTTTATATGTCCTGGCTTCTTGCAGCCATAGCACATAAGTGGTTCCCTTTTTGAGGTGGGATCCTTTGAGTAAGGTTTCTTGCTTTTCTTCAAGAACCTATGGAATCGTCTGGTGATTAAAGCCATTTCACCATCTTCTTCACTGCTTTCTGCTTCTTGTTCTAATTCCTTTTCTTTGTTGCTCGTAGAAGCTTTGAGAGCAATTTGCTTTTTCTTCTTCTCATCATCATTGACGATGGGAGTCATTTCTTCCATCTCGTATGTCAATAATGACCCAAGCAGCGTCTCAACATCAAGCTTGTCAAGATTTTTGGCCTCTTGAATGGCTGTCCTCTTTGGTTTCCATTCTGGAGGTAGAGATCTTAAGATTTTTCTGGTTAGTTCAACTTCCTCAATATTCTTGCCAAGCAATTTTAAACTATTTATAATAGTAGTAAATCGTGAGTGCATTTCAGAAATGGTTTCATTAGGAGACATCTTAAAAGATTCATATTCAGAAATTAGCATGTAAATTTTAGACTTTTTTACTTCACTTGTTCCTTCATATGTGACTTGCAATTTGTCCCATATTTCTTTAGCAGAAACACATGCAGATATTTTGTTATATTCAGAAATATCTAAAGCACAATGTAGTATGCTTGTTGCTCTGCTATTGAGAGACATTTTTCTACAATCCTCGTCAGTAAACTCAGTTTTGAGTTTAGGCATTGTATGAAGAGTCTCTCCAATAACTATTTCTTTTGAGGGAATTTTAGGTCCCTCTTCTATAATTCTCCATAGATTGTAATCTTGTCCTTCGACGAAGATTTTCATTCTATTTTTCCAGTAGTTATAATTTGATCCATTGAACAATGGAGGTCTAGTATAAGAGTGTCCCTCAGAGTAGCTATTTGCTGCCATTGGATCAACTCTAGGAATTTAAGCCTTATAAAGAGAACGAGGCTCTGATACCAATTGTAGCTCGAGGTTTCAACCCAAGAGGGGGGGTGAATTGGGTTTTTAAAAATTTTTGCGGAATTTATACAAGTTTATAAAAACTGATAAGCAACAAATAATAGATACAAGTAGAAAGCTGTAAATAAAGAGTTTAAGGAAAGAGGATGCAAACACAGTTATAGTGGTTCGGCAATATCGGATTCGTTCCGACCCTACGTCCACTCTCTTCAAGGAACTCCTTGAAGTAATCCACTAAGAAAACTTAGTCGCACAACTTAGCCGGGTGTTGCACAAACCGTACACAAGCAATTTACAGGAATTGCTTAAACCGAAAAATCCCCTTCCTTTCGGAAGTTTCCCCTTCCTCTCGGAAGTAATCCCTTTACAAAGATGGTGTAAAGTAAAAGGTAGAGAGACAACAAATGAAAGCTTATTACAACAGAAATGTCTCTCTTTCAAAGTAAAGCTTGAAGAAATGGCTCAATAGAATTATTTCAAAGCTTTTTGTGTTTCAAGAGTATAAAAACTTGATTATATGAGATCAACTCTTTTTGAATATGTGCTGCTTATTTTTGAATGCTTTGCTGAGTGGGTTTATATAGCAAACAATTAATATGGCCGTTTTGGACTTTAATTTGAAAAAGATTTACTTTAAAACGTTCAGATTTGGAGTCCAACGGTCATATTTTTGAACTACCAGTCGACTGGGTCGAGATACCAGTCGACTGGGTTCACTTGAAAAATACATGTTTTCAGACCTTCTGGGTATCCAGTCGACTGGTATATATCATCCAGTCGACTGGGGACTTTCTGTCCATTTTACCAGTCGACTGGGTTGTTTCATCCAGTCGACTGGAGACTTACTGGACAAAGTACCAGTCGACTGGGTTGTTTGATCCAGTCGACTGGATACTTACTGGTCAAAGTACCAGTCGACTGGGTTGTTTGATCCAGTCGACTGGGTTACTTCCAACCCAGTTTTTCTTCTGTTTTTCATTTAAAAAACATTTTAAAATTAATGGTTTTAGAAAAACCTTTTGTGTTTGAGCCATTGATCAAGCTAATACAATGTATGAGTGAGACTTACATTGGTTCTAAACCTTAAGACCTATACTAGATCTTCAGTCTTCACTTGATACTTGATTTGGTTCGAGTTTTTGCACTTTGATCCTTGGTTGAATGTGTTTGATCCTTAACACAACTTAGTTTAAACATGTTAGTTAAATAACAGTTGTGTTTTGCCATCATTAAAATACGGGCGGGGGTCAACAAGCAAAATACTAATAAAAAAGAAATATGAAAAACAATAAAAAAAATAAAAGGATATGCTGTGGGGTGCCTTCCATGAGCACTAAGTTTTACATCTTCAGCCGGACGCTCTTATTCCCTCCTAAAAAAACATAAGTTGAATGCACCAGCAACTATTTCAGTGTCAAATTTGGTGCTTGCATGCTTTGGAGAGGCTTCAAGGATGTTATCAGTAACATCTACCGATTCTGGCTCGATATCTGCTCTTGTGAAACCATGGGTGAGGGTGGACTCCAATGGATTAAGGTGATGGACTTTTTCTATGAGTGAGTCAATCATGTATGCTTGGTGGCTCTCGTCCACATCCTCTGATTTGTTCGTTGTTAGGATGTGTAATGACTTAACACTCTGTGTCACAATGGCATTCACCTCCTTCAAATTCTTTTGCGCCAGGTGTTAACCATGGGGTGTGGATTGAGCTTGAGAAGGGAACTTACCTCGCTCATTTACACCAACGATTTTTATAGATTAAGATAAACTAAATCTTTTAAAATAAAATTAAAAAACAACTCATATTCTCAAACCAAATTTTAAAATAAAACTCATTTTAGAAAGATTATTAAATTAAGTTTTATAAATATATCAAATATTTTTAAAAAAATTATTATATTATAATTTAGATTAATTTTTAAAAATGGAAAAATCAATTACGCAAGCTAGACATGACATAATATATCATCAAAATCATTTCTATTCTAACTATCAATCAAACACATTTATTTCAAGCATTTCATGTCATATGATTCATTAAATAATAACAGAGAAACCAAACATTTATATGATCAAAATGTCTTTACCTCGTATCTTCGTAGATTATTTCTCATTTGAATCACTTCACTTTGATGCTAAATGGCTAATCACACATTTTTCAACTTAAATCAAGATTGTTAACTCATCACAAAATAACATCAAATACATGACTTTTAAAAATGCATAAGTTTTTGAAAATATTTAATTTTATCTTTTTTCAATTATCAACCATTATTGAGATACATTTTATGTATTTTTGAAATGCTAACCATAATTTTTATTTGAAAGAATTAATTCAAAAGTAGTTTCTTAATCTCATTTTTTTTTAAATCATGTAATTTAAATGCAACACAATATATAGCAAAATGCAATGCAAAAAATAAAATAAATTCACACAAAGCAAGCTTATCCTTTATCAACCAAAATCATTTTAGGTACATTAAGCTTTACATTAGATGAAATTATATCCTTAACAATACTTACTGTTTTCCTTCTAATTTTGTTATTTTTCTTCAAATGACAATTATAATATACATGACGAAAATTAGAAGCGATAAATGAATTTCTTGATAGAGTTTTTATAGCGAAGTGATTTTTTTTTATAAATCTTTGTTCTTTTAAGGGATTATTCACTTTACTATAATTTTTCTTTTTGTTTCTCTATCTTTTCTTTATTCTGTACAAATTTTATTCCTTTCTTCTTCAAAAATTCAAACTCATTTTCTTCAAGTTTAACATTTGGTATTTTATCATTCTCAAAATCAAGAGATAGTTTAGATATTACCTCATCTTTTTCCATTAAGCACGAATTTTCCATTTTGAGATTGGAGTCTTCTTTTGCACTTCCATCTTCACTCCAAGTTGCAACTTTCTTCTTCGAGTTTCTCCTCATATGGCGTTGTGTGGCGTGATTCTTCTTGGAGTGAAGCTTCTCAAGTTTCTTAGACATTGAAGCATATTGATGGACTTCTTTTTCTTTCGATCTAGTTTCTCCATCTTCCTCTTCACCCTGTCCATCATGATTAATATCTTCAAATTTCATAAGAGGTGAGGATGTGGTGGAATCATCCTCTTTGTAAGCAAAGTAGCTTTCATGCTCTTTGAGGGATTCCACAAGCTCTTCTAAGTTTTCACTTGTAAAATGTTTTATCAAAATAATTTTCTATTGTTTGATAAAGACCTAAGAAATATTCTCACAAGTTCAAGGTTAGAATAAATTTTGCCCATAAAAGATAAATTTTTAACAGGCATGGTAAAACAAGTTTGCAAATAAAGAATTAATTCATTTTCATTCATTTTAAAATGAACAAGACTTTTCAATTTGAAATTCTTTTCTTGCTCATTTTCTACCATGTATGACCTCTAATAAATCCCAAATTTGTTTTGCGGTCTTACATGAGAAAATTTGATCAACTTTGTTTTGATCAAGAAAACTATAAAGCATGTTCATAACTTTAGCATTTAGTTGAATGAATTTATAATCATTTGCATAAAGATCATTTTCATTTTCAAGAATGAAATATCAGGCATAATAATCATAAGTTTAAATAAAAATTTTAATTGAGCTTTCCAATGGTTGAAATTTTTTCCATGGAGAAGAGGACTAGTAGGATATCTTCCTTCTAAAAACATAGTTGACATAGGATCAACTCAAGGATATTAAGCCTAAAACAAGAGTACCTTGCTCTGATACCAATTGTTGGTCTAAAATATACTATGGCAATACCTAAGAGGGGGTTGTTATGGTTAAACTACCCTATCCCTACGGATCTTGAGATGCGAATATAGAGAAGAAAATAGAAATAAATCAAAGACAAATACACAGCACACAGATTTACGTGGTTCACCCAAACTCGGGTTACGTCCACGGAGTTGCAGCGATTTCACTATGTCTTGAAGAACAATACAAGGAGGTCTCACCCCTAGACACCCCTCACAGTATTCACAAAAAACGACTCACACACTTACCCAAAAGAATAAGATGAAACCCTTATATTTTCGGGTTAAGGTAAAACAGATAACAAATGGTGCTGAAAAAACCAGATTGGACAAAATAAAAAAAATAAAAACCACCAGGCTCCACACATAGCCTAACAATCTCCCACTTGGAGACTGGTCCAATCACCAACACCAAGCACCACATGCCTTCAAACAAAGCAACCATCACCGCAACTCATTCACCTGTCCTCAAGCTTGAAGACCAACTGAAGCTAAGCACAACTTCAATTTTTCAATAGTGACACCCTTAGTCAACATATCTGTTGGATTCTCAATTCCACGAATCTTCTCCAGTACCAACTGTTCACTGTCTAGAAGAGAGCGAATAAAGTGATATCTTAACTGTATATACTTCGTCCTGGAATGAAACACCGGATTCTTGGCAAGAAAAATAGCACTCTGACTATCACTGTGTAGAGTACCCCTCTCATTCTTCTTACCCAGCTCACCAAAGAGACCCTGTAACCAAACGATCTCCTTCCCAGCTTCAGTTATGGCTATATACTCAGCTTTTGTAGTAGAGAGAGCAATGATTTTCTACAACTTAGAAGCCTAAGTTACAGCTGTACCACCCAGAGTATACACAATCCCTGTAGTACTCTTCCTGGTATCAACATCACCAGCTAAATCCACATCCACAAAATCTTGCAGTTTTAAACCTGCCCTTGTGAAGCACAGAGATGTATCTGAAGTGCCTCTCAAATACCTCAGGATCTATTTGACTGCCTCACAATTTTATTTTCCTAGATTACTCATGTACCTACTCACTACTCCTACTGCATGTGCAATGTCCGGTCTTATGTAGACCATGGCGTACATAAGACTTCCAATAGCTGAGGCATAGGGAACCCTACTCATGTAGCCCTGCTCCTACTCTGTCTTTGGTGACTTATCCTTAAATAGTCTAAAATGACTAGCCAAAGGTGTGCTCACTGGTTTAGCACTATCCATGCTAAATTGACTAAGAACCTTCTTCACATACTCTGTTTGTGAAAGTTTCAAAGTCCTACTGACTCTGTCTTTGATGATTCTCATCCCAAGGATTTATTTTGCAACACCCAAATCCTTCGTTGCAAACTGTTTTGACAACTGCCTATTAAGATTATTAATCTCCTCAATGTTAGACCCTGCAACGAGCATCTCATCCACATACAACAATAATAGAATATAAGAGTTATCAAAACTCTTAACATAGCAACAATGGTCAGCTTGGCACCTTGCGAACCCGGTGCTACACATGAAGTTATCAAACTTCTTGTACCATTGTCTTGGAGCTTATTTCAACCCATACAAACTCTTTTTTAGTTTGCAAACATAATTTTCCTTTCCCTGTACTGCAAATACTTGTGGCTGATGCATATAAATATCTTCCTCCAAATCACCATGAAAGAATGTTATCTTCACATCTAACTGCTCAAGATATAGGTTCGCTACAGCCACAATTCCCAGTACCAACCTAATTGTTGTTAGCTTCACAACTGGAGAGAAAATATCTGTGTAATCAACACCCTTTTTCTGTTAAAACCCTTTCACAACCAATTTGGCCTTGTAGCGCTTGCTACCGTCATGCTCTTCTTTTACTCTGTACACCGATTTGTTATGTAAAGCTTTCTTCTCTTCTGGCAATTCAATTAGTTCCCATGT
Source organism: Bretschneidera sinensis (assembly GCA_023935145.1). Classification (NCBI taxonomy): domain Eukaryota; kingdom Viridiplantae; phylum Streptophyta; class Magnoliopsida; order Brassicales; family Akaniaceae; genus Bretschneidera; species Bretschneidera sinensis. The sequence goes on from CM043697.1 coordinate 111,732,365, forward strand.
CTGATTCGTCATCAGTGAGTCCATCTCATCTTTCATGGCCAACTCTCACTTACTAGAATTTTTAACCTGCAAAGCTTCATCATAACATTCTGGCTCACCACTGTCAGTCAACAAAATATAGAACAAGGATGGTGAGAACCGCTGTGGAGGTCTAATGTTCCTAGAAGACCTTCAGACAGTACTTATGGGCGTACACTGTTCTACCTGTGGGTCTGTATTCTCATCATTTTCTTGACTCCTACTCTGCACGATGCTCTCAAAAAATTCATCCAAGTCAACAAACTCAGACTTCTTTGGTTCTGGCCCTGTAACAACAGATTCTGCACTTGACCTGTCTTTGTACATAACCTGTTCATTGAAAATCACATTTCTACTCCTGATGATTTTTCGATTTTGATTATCCTAAAACTGATAACTAAAAGCTTCATCACCATAGCCAATAAAGAAATATTTTCTGGATTTAGCTTCTAGTTTACTGCAAGCATCAGAGTTAATATGAACATAAGATAAACAACCAAAAACTTTTAAGTAAGAAATGTTTACCTCCTTTCCACTCCATACCTCTTCAGGTATCCTGCAATCTAAAGGAACTGATGGTCCTTGATTTATCAAGTGAGCTATTGTGCTAACTGTGTCGGCCCAAAAAGTTTCTAGCAACCCAGCATGCAACCTTATACTTTTAGCACGCTTATTGAGGGTCCTGTTCATGGGCTCAGCCATGCCATTCTGCTGTGGTGTCTCGGGAATAGTCTTCTCCATCCTAATCCCATTAGAAGCACAAAGTTCTCTAAACCCCCCATCTATGTACTCTCCACCATTATCAGACCTTAAACATTTTACCTTCAAACCTGTTTCAGTCTCAACCATGGCTTTCCATTTCTTAAAAGTCTCAAATACCTCAGATTTATTTTTCAGAAAATAAACCCATACCTTCCTACTTGAGTTATCAATAAATTTGATATAATACCGCGAACCTCCAAGAGATGCAACCGGGGAAGCTCCCCATAAATCTGTGTGTACCAACTCTAATTTTTCATACTTTAGAGTTCTACCTCCTTTCAAGAAATTGACATTTATCTGTTTCTTAAGAATGCAGCTCTCACATAAATCAAAGTCAAAGGATTTCAACTCTAGCAGTTTCTCTTTAGACAACATTACTTTCATCCCTTTTTCGCTCATGTGACCAAGCCTGCGATACCATAGGTTTGTATCAACTTTTGCATCAACTGCTACAATAGTATCTCTAACACTTGAGGTCATGTACAGAGTACCCGTTTTTGTTCCACGAGCCACTACTATGGCTCCCTTTGTAATCTTCCAAATACCAGCCCCAAATGTCACCATGTGACCTTCAGCATCAAGCTGTCCTACATAGATCAAGTTCCTCATCAATTTTGGAACATGTCACACATTTTGTGTCAACCAAACAGACCTATTTGGAAATTTAATGCGAACATTTCCCATACCCACAATATCTAAGGCTTCTCCATCAGCCAAATATACTTTCCCAAAATCACCTGTCACATAGTGCTCCATGATTTCTCGGTGTGCAGTGGTATGGAAAGAAACTCCTGAGTCTAAAACCCAAGAGTCAATGGGACTGTCAACAGAAAGTAATAGGGCATCATGTATTTCTTCTATCACAGCATTTGCAGCATCGTTCTCATTTCTTTTCTTCTGCAGTTCTCTATAATTTTTCTTAAAGTGGCCAGTCTTGCCACAATTCCAGCATTCCAGTTGTCGTCCAGATATGGATTTACTCTTACCTCCTCTTTTGGATTTTGATCTACTCCGATTGAAATTTCTATCATGTGCTCTACCTCTTGTCTCAAGATTTAAAGCGGAACTAGAACCCGAGGTTTGACCCGCATCTCTCCTGCGAACCTCCTCGCTTAAAATTAAATCCTGAATATCTTCATATTTGAGTTTATTCTTCCTTGTAGAATTACTCACCGCCATTCTCATGGCTTTCTAACTGTTTGGAAAAGAAGCCAAAACAATTAAAGCACGGATCTTATCATCAAAATCAATTTCAACTAAGGACAATTGATTAACAATTGTGTTGAACTCATTCAGATACTGCGCAACAGGGATACTTTCCGCCATCTTTAAATTGAACAATTTTTTCATCAGATGCACTTTGTTGTTAGCCGACAATTTTTCATACGTACTAGATAAAGCTGCCATCATATCCTTGGTGGTCTTCTCCTTCATAACATTGTGCGCAACTGATCTTGATAGAGTTAATCGAATAACTCCTAGTACCTATCTATCAAGAAGATTCCATTCGTCTTCTTTCATACTGTCTGGCTTTGCCCCTAATAGAGGCCAATTCAATTTCTTCCCATAGAGATAATCCTCGATTTGCATCCTCCAATACCCAAAATCTGTGCTATCGAATTTCTCGATTCCTGTTGCCTTTCCTTCTTCTCCGGCCATCACTCCCACTTAAAAACCCGATAGCTCTGATACCAGTTGTTAAGGTTAAACTACCATATCCCTACAGATCTTCAGATGCAAATATAGAGAAGAAAATAGAAATAAATCAAAGGCAAACACACAGCACACAAATTTACGTGGTTCACTCAAACTCGGGTTACATCCACGGAATTGCAGCGATTTCACTATGTCTTGAAGAACAATACAAGAAGGTCTCACCCCTAGACACCCCTCACAGTATTCACAAAAAATGGCTTACACACTTACCCAAAAGAATAAGATGAAACTTTTATATTTCTGGCTTATGGTAAAACAGATATCGAACAATGCTGAAAAGATCAGATTTGACAAAATAAAAAAAAAAAAAACTAGCAGGCTCCACACATAGCCTAACAGGGGTGAATTGGGTATTAAAAATTTTTCAATTTCTTTTTGCAATCTCAAATATCAAAATATATACGGAATTAAATCAAATCAAACTTTCTAAATTACTAGTACAAATATGAGAGAGTTTATTGCTTAATATAGAAAAGATAATTGAATTATAAAATAATTAAGCAATCAATGTCATTTACTTGAATAATAAATAATTCTAAGCAAGTAATTAAGAAGATAGAATTAGAGAGATGCAAACATTATTTATAATGGTTTGGCAATATCAGAAATCCTTTTAGAAATCCTTTTGACTCTATGTCCACTATCTTCATGGATCATTTTGAAGCTTTCCACTATTCAAGCAACTTCCTGGTGTTACTTAAACCATTACAAACAACTTACGGGTTTTGTTTCCACCGTTACATAAATTTTTTCTTCAAGTGTTTATACCCAAACACTTCCAAGAATTATACACACTCTTACAAACAAGAGTTATAACCAACTCTTTGCAAATAAGGTTGTAGGAATGTGAAGTTTGAAACAAGAGAGAGTGTACAATAAATGCTTACAGCTCAAAAAGTTTCTCTCTAAAGCTTAAAGCTCAACAATGGCTCAAGAATAAAATTAAAAGCTTGAATCTTGCAATAAATATTTTCAATGGTGTTCAAGATGGTTGTTGAGGCTTGTAATGGCTGGGTATTTATAGCAAAAATTTCAAGCAGCCAATTCAAATACAATATGACCGTTTGAGCATTAAATGCAACCGATTCGCATAAGATTTTATGCAAAATAGCCATTACTAAACTTGGTGTAGTTGACTACAGCAAGGCATAGTCAACTACATCCTTTTGAAAATGAGAATTAAATAACAAGAAGGTCTTGTAGTCAACTACAAAAAGGTGTAGTCGACTACAGCTTTGATTGAAGCCAAATAGGACCCTGTAGTCGACTACACATTACTTAGTCGACTATAACAAGGTTATATGCCCTTTTGTAGACCTTGTAGTCGACTAAAGCAAGGTTCTGTGCCCTTTTGTAGACCCTATAGACGACTAAGCAGTGTGTAGTCGACTACAGCAAGGTTCTGTAGTTTACTACAGAAATTTGTAGTTGGCTATAGTAAGTGGTGTAGTCGACTACAACAATGTTCTGTAATTGGCTACAGAAATTTGTAGTTGGCTATAGTTCTCTGTAATTGACTACGAACTGAAGAAAAACTTTGTTTTTGCTTAAAATCATTTAAAAACATTTTAATCTTTGAGCCATTATTGATCTGTGAGCATACAGAGATATTAACAAAGAATTTAATCTTTACTAGACTAGTAATCTCTTACTTTGCTTCTAAGTCTTCAGAAATACTTCAAGGTTCCATTGATCGCGCATTGCTTCTAATGTGCGTTCCTTTATCCTTGAAATCGAAATAAGACTGTGATTGCATTTCAATTGTTCTCTTTGAATTTGATATTTTGGAGAGCTTCTTGACTTTTGAGATCATCAACTTTGATTCACCAATTTCTACAATTTTGATCTCATTTGAGGTATAAGCACTATTAACAATCTGTATCGTTTAAGTAATATTCATCAGTGCTTAACCAAGATTTTTTTTACTATCAAAATCATTCAGGGTCAACGGACACTTGGCCAACACTTTATTTTGTGCATTGAATTAATGGTTGATTAATAATTTAGTTACTTTTCTCAATCAATAAGTATCATTAGCCAATAATATTACTATTGCATTTGAGTTGAGAACATGTAGCTTAATTATAGTTATCACTGGAGTTGATAGTGCAACTTATGTTGCACTATTTACTTGTGATTCAAAATCCAAAATTACCCGAATTCAAAATGATGTGAGCCTAACTTGGCATGAACGACATGTATCCAAAACGAACCGACCCAAAATAATTTAAAATATAATTTTTATTTTTTAAATTGGGGTAATAGTTAATTGGTTAGTTGTCAAATAAAAGAAATTATATCATAATTAATTAATTATTGATTTTCGTATATGTGTTGATGTGCATGGTTCAATATTTTATTAATATGAGTAATCTCATTAGCTTTAAATAAAAAATTAAGGAGATTAGTAAATTTTTCATTATTTTTCACATAAAAATAAAATTTTATCTTTAATTGTCCTAGAAATATATAATGGAATAAAATGATTATATGAATTTTAATCTTCAAAATCTGGTATAAGACGTTACTAATGAGAATAACTCCATAAATCAATTATCCGAGATTAGTTAAGATTGAATTTTGTGATTAAGAACATGACATTACTTGGGCAAAAGATGTGTTAATTATTTGTGGTTAAGGCTATATCTGCTATATATGGGCAGAATTTAGTTTTGGTTGCTGGCAGTGTTGATGGTAGCCTTTTCTTTTTCTGTGTAGTTTGCTTGCGGTGGTAATGTTTCTAGTAACTTTGTACCTCTCATTTTCTCATTAATAAATTCACACTTTGCCTTTTATGAAGAAAAAAAAAACATTACATATTATATCCATAAATTAAATATTTTATTTTAAAATTTTAATATTAATTTATTATTAATTAATTTTTATGGATTTAAACATATAACACGTTTAGTCGTATTATATGTAAATAATATATATTTTAATTAAGTATAAATATCTATTTTGTTGACCCTACCTGATCCGATCCCACCCAACTCTATATGATTCGAGATTAAAATGACCCGAACCCGATCTGAAGTGATTCACTACCTGAAAGATCTGAAACTGAAAATGATCCATACTCGACTCAAAATAACCGGTAACTTAATATGATCCGAATCCGAATCTGAACCCGAACACAAACCCAACCTGAATCTAAATAACCCAACCCGACCCAATTGTCACATGTAATTATTGTCCTTTTCATTAAGCTTTTTCTTAAACTTTAATAAATAAAACAATTACACACACGAGGGGAATTGAATAAAAAATGGTTATATATTAGACACACAACACATGTTAACTTCAAAAAGTTAACCATCCTTTAAACTTTAGGCTTTTCTATTTTGTTTATCTCTTAACATAAAATTATAATATAATATTTGACTAAGTATAGAGAATTTTATAATTTTCCATTAAGCATTAGTCGCGAAGCCACCATCCGGACTGGTCTAGGCCATGGCCGAACTTTAATTTGGACGAAAAAAACTAATAGTAAGCGCTTGCCCAATAGGTCTTTTTAAAAAAAGTGGTTATTTAGAAATAGTGTACACTAATCAACAATTCAACACAAGAAGAGAAAATAACAAGAAAAACAATCGCTGAGTGAGTTTTGTCTCTATTAATGGATTGTGATCAAAATATCTATAATTTAACACTTGTCAAATGACAACCATATCAATTTGGTCGTACTAATTAATTAATCAAATTTTAATGTCACTAAATCCAAGGTAAATATATAATTTTACATTTTCAACTATTTCTTACAGATTTTCATGTTTTAGAAGGGTAACATAATCCATTTTCAAATAGAAAAATAAACAAATAATAATGCTATTTATTTCTTCGCTTGTTTCACTATTCATAGAATTTGTATCATTTAAGAATGAAAGTTGATTATTATTTTAATATACAATTGTGAAAAATATGCACGTTATTGTGCATGTGGACAATACGTGCATAACATACCTATAACACGTGCTGTTTTAATTAAAATTTTAAACATTAGTCTATATAACAAATATCAATTATCCTTTCTTTTATGGAATGAAAATTTTATATTTCGGTTCTACCTAAAAGAAATTCCTATCTTGATCTTAATTGAGAGTGCACATAAGATTTCTTAAATCTTCTTCGTGCAGTTCTTCAATGCATATGAATTCTTCGAGTGCACCAAATTAGAATTATTCTTGCCTAGCTACTTGCTTTTTGATGGGGTGAACAAGGCCTCATGATCTAAATTCACTTCTTAACCGTATGTTTGCATGATGTCAGAAAAAGGGTATAGGAAGACTTCTCAGAGCACAAGTTTAGGCTTTTTATCATTGTTGACAGCTTTTTCTCGAGGGATTTAACCCTATATGTTTTGATGTTAGGTTAATGAATTTTTTTTAGTCAATCAATGGAAAAATATGGCCCATCAAATCTACTTAATTTTGGGTATGACAAAAACCCATTTTGAACAAAGGAATTCCTATCAAACAAAAACCTTTGTGTGCTCACTTATGCATGTGCATGCAGCTCTCAGACCAATTAAAAATTAAAATATAATACTTCTTAATTTTTAATCATTATTAATAGATATAATCAGTGTTTAAAAAGGCGAAGTCTGGACGCGTCCCAATGCGTGAAACCTTGAACGTATCTATCGTTGGGCGTGCGTTTTTCGGATTTGGGCGTTCACTCAGACCTGAGGAGCCTTTGACGTCCTGGGTGTCTGGCGTACGCCCAATGCTTTTTTTTTTTTTTTTTTAATTCTGCAACCTCAAAACATAAATTTCTCTTCTGAGAGAGAGATCGTACCACTGTGATGTTGGAGTCTTTGGGTTTGTCGAGGAACTTGTTGATATTCTTGTTCTCGTCGAGTTTTAAGGATTTCATGCCGAGCTCCAACGCAACTTTTTCCTTAGATTCCAAATATGCGGTCAGCTCCTCTAGAGGGTCGTCCTCCTCGTCACCCCACTGTTTCGGTCCAACCACAGCCAGTTTAGTCTCCGAATTCCGAAATAGGCACCAACTCCGAAGCAGGCTTCTCAGCGAAGGATGTGGAGGTGCCGCTGGTGATCGTGGCGGCAGATTCGTAGCTGATGGTCTTGATGGCGGCCTCGGCGGTGCCAGCCATCGTTTTCCTTCAGAGAAGAGGGAAGAAGCCTCGAAAAAGAGAGTTGAGAGAGAAAGAGAGAGAGAGAGAAAACATAGTTAAATTAGCTTTCTACTAACGCTGTTTCAGAAATCATAATTGCGCTGAGCTGTTTGCTTCAGAAAATCAGAAATCATAATGAGGTTACAGTTCTACTACCATGTAAGTTTTATTATAATTACAATTTTACCTTTCACTTTATGAAACCATTAAATTTAATTATTAAAAAAACATTTTTTTTTTTATAATTTTGCTAAGACCTAACTGCTTGCAAAACAAGAGGTAAGATTAAACTGAGATGAATTGTGATTATTGTTGGCTAATGCTTGGTTCACAAATTAGGTATCATGTTTTATTCTCACAATATGTTTTGATTTTTTTAATATTGTGTTTGTGATATTAACGTGTATTTATAAAATATTTTGATAAATATTCATTTATAGGTCTTAAGTTATTAAAGTTTATTAATAATTAATTTATTTATGTTATTTTAATTTTTTAATATTTTTATAATTTAATTAATATTATTTTATTTAAAATGCCTTAACGTTTCAAAAGACTTACGTCCTAATACCTCGGGACTTATGTCTCGCCTCATTGAGGCAAAATGCCTAGCCCAACACCAACGCCTTTGAAAACACCGGATACAATATGCCAAAAAATACAATATATTTACTGAAACTCTATCCTCCCCTCCCCCTCTTAACTCTCTTGGCTCGACTTTGATTGTCTCTTAGACAGGAGAAATATTGTCTGATCATTTTGTTTACAACGATAATAGTATGTTGTACAATCCTGAAGGTTTGTTGTTCCCCTATCAACGCATATACAGATTTCCCACAATTGAAGTGTTCCAGTTGCTTTATACTTACATCTAACCTGCGGTTTAAACCCCAAACTTTGGTCGATGGTGTTCATGATTGATGAAGCACTATATTTTGTACTTACACTAGGAGAAATATTACCTTTACGCAAAGAAAATAAAACGAATGAAAACGAAGAAATTGTATACAATTAAAATTACCTTCGTTTGCCAATATATATATATATATATTAGAGTAATAAAACCTTCATGTTTGGGAGTTTGGGTTGTGCCAAAGAACATGAATGGTGAAAAAGTTTGGCAGCTGTGACCGACAAACATTCTTGCCAGTATTACAGAAAGCTTTTGGCCATTGAAAGCTAACTAAGCTTATAGACTAAATTGTTGCCGAAAATTGCTGAGCAGAGAATGACAGTGAGAATTAAAACAAGCATCATTGTGATCTCTTAATAACTTGCATATAGAGTTGTAAAATGCATCCAAATTATTAAAGAAGTTATTAAGAGATCACAATGATGATTGTTTTAATTGTCATTGTCATTCTCTGCTCAATCTCTTCCGTGTACGAGCAACAATTTAGTTTCTATATGCTTAGCCTTCAATGGCCGAAAGCTTTCTGCAATACTAGCAAGAACGTTTTGAAACAAAACCAAAAAATTCTTAACAAGATAAAAATTAGAGTAGAGGAAGCTATTATTGGAGAATTTCTATTATTAGATAACAAAACAGATTACAGCGGACTTGAATGTATAGACTCACTTACCAAACTTTCTTATAAACTATCCAACAACTAATAAACAAATCATATCATGACTCCATAGTAAACTGACTCAATTGACTAAATCAACAAAACACTTTTATTAATTGCTCACCAAATCAAATTAAATAACCTAACGTAATCTATCCCACTACAATATGCAAAATAATAGGAACAGAATCGACTCAAAGACTAACTTTATTTGACCATAGTCAGCTATCGAGTAAGATGGACTATTTTTCAACACTCCCCTTTAGTGAATGCTTACGATTAATTACGTCTAGTGCATCTCTAAAACTCTCAAACTTAGACTTTGCAAGAGCCTCAGAAAAAACGTCTGCAACTTGACCATTTATACGAATACCTTCTAACTTGATTTCTTGATCTAGTACTCTCTTGAACAAAGTGATGATGAATTTCGAAATGTTTTGTCCATGCATGGAATTCTTTCACCTTGCTTGCAGATGAGACTATAATCAAGAGATCCTTTTATATAATGTAATATTTGTTTAGCAGCATCCAAATGAGGAACTCTTGGATCTTGCATGAACTCGGAAATAACACCAACATAATATGCAATATCTGACCTTGTGATAGTTAAATAAATTAAACATCCCACAAGTTGTCGAAATCTTCTTGTATCCTTCAGTAGCTTTCCTTCATCTTTCTTTAACTTGAGATATGACTCCATAGGAGTAGCTTTTGTTTTTGACTCCCTCATTCCAAAATGCATTAGAAAACTTTTGGTATATTCTCTTCGATGCATTATCTCTATACATTTCGGAATTTCAAATGGACATGTTTCTCTTTACTTGACAATTGTAGAAACATAATTTTTGTGTTTTCAGTGGGAGGTTAATGTCACTTTCAAATTATTTGTGCTTGATTACTGTTTTAATCTATAATTGTAAAAAACATGCACTTATCGTGTATGTGCACAACATGTGTACAAGATGTGTTGTTTTAATTAATATTTTAAAAATTAGTCCATATAACAGATATCAATTACTCCTTTCCTAATAGATGATGAAAATCTTATATTTCAGCCCCAGTTAAAAGACATTCATGGCTGCGCCCATGTCAAGTATAGAACACAAATACATATGTTTGGTATCTATTTTCGGAAAAAATTAAAACAGTTTTTGGATGTCCAAAATACATTAGTGATTTGTTTTTGAAATCCATTCATGGAAAAACATTCCCTGTATTTTTCTACAACTTTTGTTTTAATAATTCTTAATTAAGATAATGAGAACACATATTAAAAGTGGATAATAAGTTATTTATTAAGTTGTAGCCTCATTATAATGATATATAGGTCAAAAGAAGAAGAAAAAATTAAATAGATAGCTTTTAGTGAAAAATAATTTTTAAAAACAATGTTTTGAAAAAAAAAATACAGAAAAAATCCCCTAACATACCGAGATGTATATAACTCATTGAACCATACAATTATTAGATCCAAAATTTTTAAAAAAAGAATCATAAACCATAAATATTATTTAGAAAAAAACACATTAAAAAAATACAATAGATCGGTATAGGAGTAGTAAACAATCAAAATATCAGTATAAAAAAAGCACCAACAATGTACTGAAAATTATTATTAGGATAATATATCTTGTCATATATAGTATGAATAAACACGTGCTAACCTAGCAGCAGAGGAAGTATAATCACCAAATTAACATTGTCAGCCTACCAGTGACAACAAATTCTACATGAGTTCGAGATTCCTAGTAAATTGGAGTGTCCTCTAACATGACCAGACTCATAAACAAATACTATAATTTCCACCATTCACAGAGATCCTTGGGTACCAAGAAACCCGGAAATATTTTTGCAGCCTGCTTGGCTACCAAGAAATCAGGAGGCTACAGATCTTAACCCTTCTGATTTTATTTTCCTTCTCAACTATGTTCAAAAGTAAAAAAGGAAATATAAAAAAAATTAAGCATAAGTCAAATTAAATGCTATGACATATTATTTTAAGTGTGTTGATGTCGTAAACTTGTGGTGTTCCAGCATTTTAAAAGGGAGGCTAGCTTTATATATGGCTGTTCATCTGGCAAATTTGGGAGTAAATAGATCCGTAAATCTGATTGCTAACTTATAGATGGATTATGAAACAAAAATGTGTTTGAAGGGTATTAAAAGCCGTGTTGGTGATGGGTAAGTCTGGGTTGTGCAGTGTTGTATCTAAGATATAATTTCTGTTCTTATCCCATGTTTTTTTTTAAAATTATGAGACCATGTAATATTCACACCATTGGTATTATTTAATAAAATTTGATATTTTCTTTTCAAAAAAAAAAGTTCTGCGAGCGCTGCAAATACCTGAACACACTCTCGGATTTGAGTTTTCTGGGGGAACTCTCTAATTCTCAAGTCAGTACACTACAGAAAAAATGAGAGTATTGAGAAAGCTTAAAGAGATTATGAGATGTATAGGTGAAGAGATGAGAACCCCCTTTATATAGTGTTTTGGTTTGGAGTCTAATTAGGAAAGGTGTGGAGAGTGAAATGTTCTACAAGAATTAAGATTCTTGCCTTGAGATTTTCATTTGGCTAGGGTTTATAGGAGAAGTTATCGTTTTACCCTTAGCCACGTGTAACTTTCTGATTAATTGGTGCATTTGAATTGTGAGCTTACCCTTATATCTATTAAGAATGCTACGTGTCATCGATCATCTAATTGGTGAGAGAAAATAACCTCACATCAAAGTGAAAAAAAAAAAAAATAAAAACTAGTTGGTTGATGCCTTTGAATTGTGCACTTACCTTTTTACTCATTAAGAGTGCCACGTATCATCATTCAATTGGAAGAGAAAAAATAGCCTCACCTCAAAGTGGAAAAAAAAGCAGGAAAAAAAAAATAAAAAATAAATTGAGGGTTACAAGGAAGTAGTTAGCCCTTTTAAAAGGATAAATTCTTGTTTGAATCGGGTGCAAAATTCATTTTTGCAACGAGGTAAAAACTTGACTGATAATTTTAAGGAACTTAACTAGTAACTTTTGTACATGCTCAATTAAAATTACCAATAAAATTTTCAAAAATTACTAGTTAAGTTTTTGCCTCAATATAAAAATGTGTTTTGCACCCGGTGCATATAAGAATCTCCCCTTAGAGAGATGGTTAGGCGGATGCAAAATCTTTCTCACATCAATGAAGGGGAGACTCATATGGTATTCTGACATTGACAAGCATCCTCTATATTGTTAGAATATAAATATAAAAGTTTGGATAAATTACACTGCACTATCTTCAAGTTTGCTTAAATAACATTAATATACCAAACTTTTTTAAAACCCACAATTCACCTTAAAACACCAATTTCTACCATCAACCAGTCCCAAAATAATTTTTTTTAATAATCAAAATTTTAACTAGATATCAATTTTCCTAATAACCAAAGTACCCTTAGGTATCTTAAAATGTTACTTTTTTAAAAACATAGAAGTATTAGGGATGTAACATATTTAACAATGAATTTTTTAGGGTTTTTCTTAAAAGTAAAATTATCATCATTAAAACATATTTTAAATATATTTATATTCTATTAAATGGTATAAAATAAATTTTACTTCATATATTTTATATTTAAAAAAAATATGATACCATTTCCTATTGCATCCTCAAATAAATGAAAATCAAATACCATCATAAAAGAAAATTAAATATTTTTAATGAAAAACTTGTTGATATTTTTTTTATAAAATTAAATAGCATAGCATCTCAAATAAATGAATATAAAAAATCATCATAAAATAAAAATCAAAGACAAACTTTTCTATTTTCAAAATTAAAATAATACTCCATATTTTTATTTTTTTAGAAAAATATGAATTCAAATACCCTAAAAATTTGTGATATAAATAATTTTGAGATAAATAATTGATAAATAGAACTATTAATTTATCATAATCACTTGGAGATATTTTAACATTAAAAGTATTTTGGTCATCATGAAAATTAATATCCAATTAAAATTTTGATTCTTCAAAGAAATTCATTTTGGGGATGTTTGAGGGTGAAAATTGATGTTTTGGGGTAAAAAGTTTGGTATATTAATGTTATTTCAACAAATTTATAGGTAGAGCAATGTAATTTGCTCTAAAAGTTTTGAGTTTTTTTTAATATTTTAAATTTTTGTTCATTGAATATTTTTTAAAATTATTTGTCATATCACTTAAGAAAAGAATTTTCCATGCGTGCGCAAGTGGATGTTATGCTTCAAAGTTGTCAATATCCCTTATTTGGCACGAGCACCTGAAATGCTTACTATTTAGGCTTAATTATAAAAAATACCATGTGTTTTATTTTATTTTAAAAAATACTTTGAGATTATTTTTTGTTCCAAAAATAGTCTATCACGTGTTTCTATTAGTAAGAAATATCATGTATTATGTTTTTATTAGCAAAAAATACCTAGCCCACCACAAGGTAATTTTTTGCTACCAAAAACTTAGTACAAGATATTTTTTACCACAAAAATCTTAGGGTATTTTTGAAAAATGAAGTCAACCACATAGTATTTTTGTAATTAAGCCTACTACTTATCCAAAGAGATTGCTTACTCGGAAAATGACAGAGCTATGGCCATCCAGTGCGTGATCAAATCTATTTTTTTTTGTTTTTTTTTTTCATTTGATTATGGTATTTTTATTTTTTATAAAATTCATTAAATTAAAAGTATTATGATAAGAAGAAAATATGATTAATAAAATCTTAATACTATTTTTAAATATTTAATTAGTTTCATTAAATAATCAATTCAATTTTTAATAGTTTGTATTGATGCCAAAAAAAGAAGCCAAGGGGTGATCTTGTCAATTGATCTTGAGTTGCTAGACGGAGAAACTTGGTGTTTGCATCTTTCATGAGATTATGCCAGCATGATACACGAACCCTGTAAGGAAAGCCACTTGGAATTGGGCTTTTCGAGAAGGACCCCCTGATGATTAAATCAGTGGGTGCACCAAGGTGAAGTAAAAAGAAGGGTTTAGAGAGATACCGAAGTGGTAGAGAGATAGTAAGAAAGCCAAAATAGTTCTTTGGGACCGTTAAACCTTAGCTTTGATACCACTTATTGGGATTTTAGTTCTAAAATCCACTTATTCAAATTTTAGACAAAAAAACATAACCACAACAATTAAATAGGTAAATAAAATAAAGAGTAAGAACACAACAATTTTACATGGTTCAACGACCTCTTCGCTGCTACGTCCATCAACAAATCCATAACTTTATTAATCTTCAATTACAACTTTAGGAAGAGTAAAGTTGTCAACCTCTCGCTATCTCACAACCCAAAAGCCCCAATACAATCAAAGCTCTCAACCTAACTCTAGTTTTAAGTGCTCTCTACTTAACAACCCAAAACTCCAATACACCCAAAGCTCTCAACCCAACTCTAGTTGTAAACCCCTCTAATTTACAATATATATTGGAATTATGGATGTGTCTCAAATCTTTTCTAAGTCCCTACAGATGATGTTTTCCTAATACTACTAGGAAAAGACTAACAATATAAAAATATTATTACTATTCTTAGTAGAACAAACAACCATCAAATAGAAAACTACTATTTCTACTCAAATAAACAATTATAAAGTATAAAATCACTTTTCTCACATCAATTAGAAATTATTGTGGAACTTGAGTCAAAATCCTGACAGAAACCTATTTCCCATTATCCAAGTAGCAAGTAATACTGAAAATGGAAGAAAAAAGAACATGAATCATACATAAATAAGAAATACCTTTTTTCCAAACTTCGAATAATCCAATTTGATTCCACATGGGTAATTAAATTTTGAATGCACATACAAACAAGAAAAGAGATAATCCATATCTTAACGGATTTCTGTCCTGCAATAAAATATATAAAGAAACACACTGCAGAAATGAATACCTCCCTTTCAGAAACCAAAACAATGCTAATGTTCATGCACTTAATTAGTTTACTTAACCGACCTTGTTTTGATCACATAATAATCTTCTTTTAAATGAGAATAACTGAATAAGGAGCAGTCAACCGAGTAATTTTTGGTTAGACAAAGTTTAAAATCAATGTTTTAGATCTACTCAAAACTCTATTGATAATTTTAAAAGACTTCACTAGTAATATTATTTTTTGATTTTACACACTAACGTTACTAGTGAAGTTATCTAAAATTACCAATAAAATTTTGGATAAGCCAATCAAATAAAATTCTCCAAAATTACTAACAACAAAAAGTTCTAAAACGTTAATTTTAGACCCGACTAAACCAATATTTTTTGGAGCCAATATCTAATTTTAAGAGTGCTTGCAACTTGCAAAGGACCCATCAGTGTCATATTTGTTTTATAGAACAATTCACATGGAAAGCAACTAATTAATTAATGCCAATAGACATGTTTATGCATGTTTCAGACAGAAACAGAAAAAATAAATAAAAGGATTTGCTGCATCGTCTATACTTGAAACTATTTATGCTTAATTACCATCAAGAACCGGAAATTTTTGCATAGATCTGCCCATGGGATTTTCCTGATACAAAGGTGCTTTTCACCGTCAATAAAAAATTAAGGAATATTTCTCCAGTCTCTCTCTCTCTCGATCTGACAGTAGAGAACACCTTTTGTCTAAAAATATTTCATGACTAATGCCTAGATAAGAATTTTTCTTCAAGAACATGATATTGGATGATACTTCTAGGAATAATTCGATTTTAATCTGCATTCTCCATATGGGTCGATTTATGCAGATCTAGAAAACAGCAGAAAAACAATAATCTCTAAAAAATTAAAGATTGCTTTCTTGGATTTTTAGGACAAAAGGAAACATTTCTGCTGAAGATCAGATTCTATATATCCAGCTAGTATACTGAAACTAACATTCATGCAACTGGCTAAAATTTAAAACTCTCAAACCTGCTTGAAGTGCTTCTGAAAAACCTTTTATGGTGCGCTTAGTAAGAGAGAAAAGAAAAATGCATTAGTGAAATTTTCTCTAAACAGAGAAAAGTGAAAGGAAAGAAACTAAGAGAATTGATGTGTTCTAACAAATACAAATTATACTTCTCTAAAATTGAGAGGATTTGAGAGTGAAAAATCAAAGATCAAAGGTGAGATATATTATTAATTTACCAAATAATCCCCATCTAATCTCTCAAATTAATATTCATTAACTATATGAATGATATTATGGTAAAAATAATATTATTTATATTTTCTCTCCTCTTTCTATTTTTCTAATCTTCCATATCTCACTTTTCTTTCTTCTTCTTTTTTTTCTCTTATACTAAAGATACCCTTAACTTAATTCTACATCCTTGTTATGAAAACTGAAAAGATAAATCAAACACGATTGACCAAATGAAACAATGTTCACCATTCCAATCTATCTAGGGCAATACATGTTAGAATTGGCGTATACTTCACGGGTCCAGAACTGTAAACCTCCAAAGACCACAGGGTTCCGCTCCCTGGTGAGTGGGTAAACGGACGGGAGTAGGTGGCAGCGCCCCCGACCGCTAACCCCTGTTGTAAAACTCGTGTTCTTAAAGTAAGAGTGAAGAAATAATTCAATACATATTACATGGAATTAAATTAATATATGCATGAAAGATTTACTATTAAAAAAGGACAAACACCTAGACGCTTTAGCATCTAGGTGTAGGCTATATAGTTTTAAGTGTCTTGCATGCAAGACACTTGAGAAACAAAAGAATACAAACACCTAGACGCGCGTCTAGGTGTAGGCTTCACCATTTCAAGTGTCTTGCATGCAATACACTTAAGAAACAAAAGAAAAAAAAATTGCAAGCCGGTTTTGGGTATAAAAACAAATTAAGATTTTGTTTAGTTTGTTAAAAATTAGTTTACAACAAATTTCTTTCTCACTCTACAATTATACTCTCTCAAATTGCTCTCTTTCCTTAAACACCTGGGGATTGAAAAAAAAATTGAAAGATTGAAATTTAGAAGAAGTTTACGAGAGAATTTGAAATAAATTCGAAGGAAGCTTTAAGAAAAAAAAAATGTAATAATGTGAATTTTATTTTTGAAATTATGCATACATGAAATTACCCAGAATTTGATGTAGAAATTTAAAGGTATGAATTACAGAAGAATTGAAGACTAAATTCAAAATTTTAATATAAATATCATGTCAGGTGTTGACAATCAGCAATCGGGTGAAATTGCTGAAATGAGCAAGAAATGCAAAGAGATGATCCATGGGTAGCTTTAAGTGCTACATGATGAGTTAGATTTACTTTTAGTAACCGAGACCAATAAAAATATGAATTTATGATATTTGAATAAATGGTTGAATTATAATGACTTTATAATGTATTTTCCGTTAAGTGTGATATTTGATTGATTTATTGATTAGGGACGTAATATTATGTTGAATATTAATTATATAAAAATTTATATTTTAAAAATGATGGATTAATGAAAAATATACTGATAAGTTATATGAAATTTCTGAAAATATGATTGAAAAATTGATATGCTATATGAGGAGACAATTTAATAAATATGATAAAAATAATAATTTTTGAAAAAGAGCTAGATAGTTGAATAGAATGCTTTAATATATGCTTGCTTGCATGTTATTGCTCATATGCATAAAAGAGAAGACCATGAAGGCAGTTGGTATGGCTGAGAAGATCAAGAAGGTAGTTGGTTTGGCTGAAACATGTCGACATGTGAGAAGACGTTCTCAGATGATAATATAAAATAATGAGATGATATGATGAAAGAGAAAGAAAGAAAGATTATTTAAACACACTCATTTATTTATTTGGTTATTTTATTATTATTGATTGAGATACTAACGTATCAGTCTTGATTGTGAAATTATTGATAGACAAATGAGTCTCATAAAGAAACAAATATGATGAGAAATAAATATTAAAGTATGATATGATAATAATTATTTGATTGATTGATTATATGTCGTGAACCTCATAATGAGGTAAATAATAATGCTGAATTGATAATCCCAAGATAATTAAATATATGAGAAGAAAAATTGATATGTTTGATGATTAATTTAAGAAGATATTGATAAATGGCTGGAATTATAATATGAGTAGGGATAATAGAATGTTATTATTGAATTATATGAGATAATAGATAAATGAATATTGGAAGATTATTAAAAAAATTGAATTATTATATATGAAGAAATAGATTATTAATATTGGTGAATTAGAAACGATTGAATTATAATATGTGACTAGAAGTATACAAATTTAGTACTTCTAGTAAATTTAATTCGCTGAGCTTGTGAACCTCTCTCTTCATTGTTCAATAATTTCAAGTAGCGAGCATGACAAATAGATTTGTGAGCTAAGATTCAGACTGAGTTATTATCTATAAGTCTCACGCGGTCTACATCTTCAGACTAATGGAAGAAGAATTTTTTTGTGTGTAAATATACATGCATAATATATTGTATATATGGTTTCAATTGGAATTTTAATAATATAACTCCCCTGTTGAGGGTTGAGGATTTATATATATATTTTTAGTTGATATATGTTTTTATATTGTTGCATATATGTGTCGTGCTGTGATTTCGAAACGTGACGACACCGTCTCGGGGATGGCTAATCCGAGATTGGTCGTTACACCTGTACACGTTTTGGATCTGGGTTTTCTGTTCGATTGTTTGGGCTTGAGCCCATGAATAGCAGCGGTTAGCAGTAGGACGAGAATCCTAGTTAAGGTTTCTTAAGTTGCTTATAAATACTCTCTATGTACTGAGCGCAAAAACATTGAGAGATTTGAGAGGCTGATTATAGTGAAACTTCTTGCATGATATAACCATATTCTGATGTGAACCTGGGTATATCGTGTCTTATTATTTTCTTTCCGCTTGTTTTCATTATTCGTGTAATTGGCAAATTTAGAATCGTTCAATACCGCGTCTGTTAAAACGTTATGAACGTACCATAGAATTTGATGAGAAATTAGAGTTATGTCCACAATAATTTCATTAAATGAAAATGGATATGTATAAATGTTCGAGGCATACTGAAACAAAAAAATAGAAATACTTCTGGTAGATAATTCTTGCTATCTAATGAACATAAGATATCTGAATCTTAGCTTTGTAGACAACAGAAACCTATATGCCATGATCCATGCCGAATGTAATACTGAAAATTTAACACATGAGAAATAACTCTCTCCAAACTGCGAATAAATCCAATTTGATTCCACGTCTTGCACATGGGTAATTTGATTTTAAATCCACACAAACAACAAAAGAGATAAAACATAGTATCTTAACGGATTTCTGTCCTGCGAAGCAAAAATATATATAAAAGAAACAAATTTAGAAATTAAATATTTCTGTTTCTGAATGTTCAATGGGTCATGTTTGTGTTATACAACAATTCACATGCAAGGCAACTACTTAACGCAAGTAGACATGTTTATGCATGCTTCAGACAGAAACAGAAAAATGAATAGAAGGATTTGCTGTATTGTCTATACTTGCAGCTGTTTATACTTAAATTACTATCAACAATGAGAGATTCTTGCCTATACTCGGTCCATATGATTTTCCTGGAACATAGTACTTTCTAATGTAGATTATAGAAAGAAAAAAAAATTCTCTTGCCCCTCTCTCCATATGACGGCAATGGAAAATACCTTTCGTTTAGAAAAATTCCATAGTCCAGGGCTAGACAAGAATTTTTCAGATCAAGAGCTATATATCAGACCAAGGATAGGACATGGGCAGGCAAAATCTTCAACCTATACACATAAAGAGAGAGAGAGAGAGAGAGAGAGAGAGAGAGATGTGAAAAAACTTGGGGTGATAAAACCCAACTGCTAGTGCCGATCATAAGTAAACTAGTGCAATTAGTCCTTTATTCGGCCACTAAATTGATAGGCTCTTGCGAATCTACAGCTCGACAAAAGCAGAATTTGTCCAACGTCTGCTACCCTTTTGTGTCTAGATGTTTAGATTTGGCAGCAACCACATTTGAGAAACCAATGTTAAGCAGGCCAGGCCAGGCCCTGCTATTGGAAGCTGGCATAAAATGGGCCTAACTCATGCAGCTCAGTTAACCTTTCATATGGATTTTCATAGATGCCAAAGCTCTATGAGAGCCGACAAGATCATATTCAATTGAATTTGATTTTAGTCTCCCCAACTCATAAGTACCAGAATCCTCTCTATCAGCAACCATTGAAAGTGGGCATAATCGTTATGGTATCATAGTTTATCCTAGACCCAACTCAGCAAGAAAATTGCAAACAAAGGTTACACAGTGGAATTAAATCTAACCTTTTCAAATGTGGTTCTTCTTTACGTCTGATTCTTTTTTCAATATCATCAAGTTGCGTGTGAGGTCACCGTGAAAAAAATTACGTAAGTGTTACAATCCAGGAACCCTCTTTCTCTACACAAGGAATGGCGTTAAACTTTCTCTTACTATAACCTTGTCCAACAATTGCACCTATGTATTTTCTGCGTTTTTCTCATCAACCAGACCAGTTTCTAAGTTGGCTTTTATATGTCGAAGCGGAAAAAGAGTTGGGAGAGATTTGAAAGCGGTTCCCTCTAAACACGTTAAATTTTTTGTGTTAATATTCTCTTTATATTCTTTCTTAACTTTGATAGAAATTTGGGGTGAGATTTTACCGTTCAAGTAGCAATATTACTCGTAGAATTTTCTGTAGAAAAGTTGGAAAACCCCTTTTTTTTATTTCTCAAATTATATTAATAATGTCCAAAAAAATTGTTAAAAAATTGAAAGTAAAAAATATTTTCCATACATTATTACCATTTGTGTTTAAAAAATAAAAATAAAAATTTAAGTTGCTTTTTTGTTGCTTCTTGTAACTTTGTACTTGTGTTTTACGTTAATTCTTCTAACGTACATTGTGTGAGCAGGTACCTGAGACCAAGTGAAACCTGATTAGTTAATTCTATCACGTGCTGTAATTTGCCCTGAAAACAGTCCTTTGATAGTAATCTCAACGTAAACTAGCTAATTGAAAAATGGTAAAAAATTTAAAAGAGAGATGAGGAAGAAAATATGTGTGCTGGTATATAATTGGAAGATACAGGAAATATATAAATGTCTATGTTGGTTCTATAAATCATTACTAACTGAAATTATTTTGGCGTCCCACATTCCATAGAACCAAGGCCTGATCAATATTGGAGGAACAGTTATTTCACAGATCCTACCTGTAACCAGTACACAAACATGATACTTAAAATTTTGGTAAAGAACAATGAATATTAGAAAGTTTTTACAACACCGTAATTTCTAACAAACTGGAATAAAGATTCCAGAAACAGAAGTGCAATAGAAGAAAACTTGTTTAACAAGATGACTATTTCTGCTACCACGACTACTTGCAGAGCTGCTCGACTGCTGTCACAATTTGAGCAGGCTGAACCACAGTCCATTCTTCTAGTGTCCCAGTATATGGGGTCGGTACATCCTGAGAAGATAAGCAGACAATGGGAGCATCCAAATAATCATGGAAATTCTCGGTGATAGCAGCCGTCAAGCTAGCACCAATGCCACCAGTTCGCATGCATTCCTCCACAATCAGCACACGATGTGTCTTTTTAATAGAATTCCCAATAGTGTAGAGATCAAATGGTTTCAACGACCTGATATCAATTACTTCAGGATCATACCCTTTGTTCACCAAAGTTTTGGCAGCCTGCATTACATGATACCTCATCCGAGAATAGGTTAAAATAGTAACATGTTCCCCAGGCCTGACCATCTCAGCTTCCTCAAGATTACAGATATAATCTTCATCTGGAATTCTATGCTTAAGGTTGTACAGCAAAACATGCTCAAAAAGTATGACTGGGTTCTCACTTCTGATTGCAGCCTTCATCAAGCCTTTGGCATTGTAAGGGGTCGAGCATGCCACCATCTGGATTCCAGGGATTGACTGGAAATATGCCTCAAGGCGTTGTGAGTGCTCAGCCCCTAGTTGCCGCCCAACTCCACCAGGTCCACGAATAACTACTGGTATTGTAAACTGACCACCAGATGTATAGTGGAGCATTCCACAGTTGTTGGAGATCTGGTTGAATGCAAGGAGGAGAAATCCCATGTTCATACCCTCAATAACTGGTCTCAGGCCAGTCATGGCAGCTCCAATGCCCATACCAGTGAAAGAGTTCTCAGCAATAGGGGTGTCAAGAACCCTAAGATCCCCATACTTCGGGGCCAGGCCTTTGGTCACTTTGTATGAACCCCCATAGTGACCTACATCTTCACCCATAACACATACACGGGGATCTCTGTCCATCTCTTCTTCCAAGCCTTCTCGCAGGGCCTCGAAAAGCAAAAGTTCATGTCTGTGGGAATGCAGAATAGTTAAATCCACACAAGGTAGCATTAATAGAAACACAAATGAGAATGAATGCAGAATCTTGAGGTTATAGTACAATGCTGTTTAATTGCCTCCTTACAGCCATATACAGGTTCTAAGGTTGATCACTTCAGTTATAAGGAAGAAAATATCAATTAACGAGAGTATCAGAATTGAGAATGTTCGCCTGAATATGAGGCAAGAGAACGAAAGATAGACTAGGCAACGAATATGTTTTAGAGAAGGTGGGATGTGGCCTCAATTGAGGATAAGGATATGTCTCAGATTGTTCAGTCATGTGCATTATACATGTATTTTTTATAACACTAATACATGTCGGAATGCAATTGTGAAGGAAAATTATTTCTTTCAAATTAAAGACATGAAATGGACAAAATGAAAAGCCCAAAATGACAATGAGTATAGGCAATGAAAAGATATGCTTGGCAAAGATTTAAAAGAGCATGTCTCTAGACAAAGATTAGTGGTATAGAAGGATTATTCAAGTAGTTGACCCCAATCAGATGAGAAGAAGGCTCTGTTATGTATGAATCTTAAGATACAGATGCACTTGCAGAGAAATAGCACGAACTCGGTAAATTTTGTCATGCATATACCATTTTAATCTAGTTGGTTAATACCATAGAAGTCATGACTTTCAAATCAATAAAATAAAGACATGATAAACATCCATAAAATTAGGTGCATATGATCATAGCTTGTGCATTTTCTAACAAATTCATTAGTTATTGAAAACAAAGTTAAACAATCCACAAGGCTATATGCATATTGATAGAACAAATAAATTGAGCTAATATTAAACATACTACATAAGGCACTAATGCTTTTCAATAGCTTGGACTATCTAAATATTAGCTGATATCTAAATCAGAACTTCTCAGTTAAGGATGCAAAATGTTTGAGCAGAGTCACTAGGCATATTAAATATTTTGTTGGTAATTAATGCTTCTGTAATGACCAAATTAAAAGATTTTCACAGAGTAAAATTCATCAACATCATGGCTGCCGAATATCAAAAACTAAGATTCTTCAAAGACATGACAGAAACAAACATACATATTATCCAAGAGACCCGATGAGATGATGGATAAAATTTGGGCTCGGGAGGGGTATATACCTCTAAAGAATTGAGGACAGGTTGTGTTTTAATCCCTCTCTCTATTTTTGAATGTTTTGGAATGAGAGAAAGAGAGGAGCTTTTGAAGGTGTGGAAAAACCTTTAGTGCTAATCAAAGTAGATGCTTCACACCCTTAATTTTTGGTTTAATGAGCACTTCTTTTGCAATGAAGAAGAGTTTATATAGTATTCATAGAGTTTTTGTCTTGCAAATGATTTTGTATTTGGGTTTGCATCCCCTTGGAGCATATACTTTTTATTTCTCCAAAAAAATAGAACTAATCCAAGAAACAACACAAAGAAATATTGAAAAAGGATATATGAGAAAGAAGAAAATTTGGTAGCAGCAAAGAGCAAACACACAGATACTCTCTCATATCTTATTTCAAGAGGTAGCAAGCATTTATAATTTTAAAACTTATTGCAATTAAAAAAAATTAGTCAAAGGAAATTACATAACTTATCAATCTACAAAGAACAAGTAGTACCAGCAGATGCCACACACAATATATCGAGCAAAATAGAACATTCAGAATAAATAAGGTTCTTCCACAAATATTGATAAGAAATAGCATTCCATAAGTTCCTTGAATTCTTAGTATTGGCTAACTTTGATCGTTAGACAAGTAATAACATGCCAGACATCAAAATACAAGTCCTAGCTAGTTCATTTATCATGTGAGTTCTGCTAAATATAAAGAAAATAAGCTTATCTTAGAAATCTTAGTTTCTGTGATGCAAGAAACAATTAGAATATCCATAATTGATTCAAACAATCAAGCATTGCTCATGCAACCAAATAAGAAATAAAAGCATACCCAGGTTTAGATGATGTGGAAGCGGCAGAACTATCCGTCTTTGTCTACAAAAGCACAAAGGTGTCAAGATTCAATGCAAAAACAAAAAAAACTTAATAAAAGAAGATATAAAAAGAAAAAAAGAAAAAAAGGGATGATTAACTGCAACTGCATTAGAAATCAATCGTTCAGCCTTGCGGCCTCTCAATTTCGAACCAAAATTCACACTTGCATCAGATCTAACCACAACGAAGCTACCCTTCCTCCCTGCATCAAATCAAAGTATAAAAAAAAGCTAAACTTCGAATTGAAATTGAAAACCTATGCATTTTATCAAACATTGACAATCTATTACTACACTATGTTTGGTTCAGAAAAAAAACCCAAGAAAAACATAATTACTTCGAATTTATAAAACTTAAGATTCTCAATTAACTAAAGCAAAACTAATCAATGAACTGATTACTGTTATAACTTTATACTGGGTAAGTTACTAATCATTAAATCTAAAAAGAGAGGGGAAAAAAGGAAAATTGATTCGTTAGATCAATCAAATTTACTAAAATTGAAGCAGAGTGAGACTAAACCTGAAAGGGATCTAAGAGCAGGTAGCTGAAGTTTCTTGGAATCGAAGGAATTGGACGGTGATAAAGCTGTTGCAGCTCCCACTCGGAAAACTACAGCCATTTGATTCGCTGAAAAATAAAATTAAAAAAAGAAAAATCGAAAAACCCAGATTCAAAAGAGAGTCCGTTATAGAGAAGATTAATAGAGAGAGAGAAATAGAGTGGTGAAAATTTATACTAAAAAAGGAAATGGAAATGGGCGGAGAAATTAAGGAAGATTTTTGTGTTTTCTTTTTGCTGCACAGTTTTTATTTTTGGTTTACGTTGCTCCTCTTAGCGTTGGGCGATTAATTTGAAGAGCTTAGTTTCGAGCGAGAGAGAGCGAGAGGACTACCAAAAATCGTAAACAGGCGACATAGTTTCCATCGCCAATTCTCTCTCTAGGGTTTTATTCCTCTGGCAGTGTGAAATCTCCGATCAATTAATTGAAAGCGGCCACGTCAGGGAATAGAAGGGTAGTTATGTCAATATGTTTCCTCAAAAGACGAATGAGTCCCTGAGAGAGTAAGGTGGAGGGCTATGATTGGGTATTAGTAGTGGGGCTTTTATGGTGTAGCCTAGTGAGCACGTGGCGTCTATGCAGCTTTGTGTGATTTGTTATATATCGTTGGTGACCCACCTGACCAACCCTAGCAGCTCGTTAATGTAACAGGGAGAAGATCTAGTGAAGCTCATGTTTGAAACTGTGAGATGCATGGAACATAATTTATTTTATTGGTAAATAGTATTAAAAGAGAAAAAAATATATTTTATTTTTATTTAATGATAAGATACATCTTTATGCCATGTATTTTTTTAATATCATACTAAATAAAATTTTTCGAAAATCTAATTTATCTGAAATTACACAAGTCACAAGTTTATTTAAGCATGTCTGTGACAGAGACATCGACTCATATCTCCATAAGAGGTGGGCATAATCTTTATCATATCATAATTTATCCTAAACCCAACTCAGCAAGAAAATTGCGAACAAAAAGTTACACAACGGGATTAAATCTCATTACGTTTGATTCTCTTTTCAGTATCATAATGTGAGGTCACAATGAAAAAAATTACACAAGTTTTACAACCCAAAATCCCTCCTTCTCTGTACAAGGAACAAGGAATGGTGTTAAACTTTCCTGCGCTATGATCTAATCCAGCAATTGCACCTATTTATTTTCTGCGTTTTTCTCATCAACCAGACCAGTTTCTAAGTTGGCTTTTATATGCCAAAGCAGAAAAGGAGTCGGGAGAGATTGGAAAGCGGTTCGCTATTTTTATGTTATCTTTATGTTCTTTCTTCACTTCGCTAGAAATTGGGGGCGGGATTTGACCGTTCAAGTAGCAACATTACCGTAAGTTTCTACTGCCATAGAAATTAGGGGTGAGGAAGAAAAAATGCATGCTGGTACATAATTGGAAGATACAAGAAATGCATAAATGTCTATGTTGGTTCCATAAATCATTAATAACTGAAATTATTTGGGCATCCCACATTCCATAGAACCAATTTGTCCATAAATTACATCACTTAGAAGTTAAGAGGCCTACGAATTGGAGGAAGGAACAGTAATTCCACACATCTACCTGTAACCGGTACACAACCAAGAAACTTAACATTTTGGTAAAGAACAATGAATAATAGAAAGTTTTCACAACACCGTAATTGCTAACAAACTGAAATTAAATAAAGATTACAGAAACAAAGGTGCAATAGAAGAAAACTTGCTTAACAAGATGACTGCTTCTGCTACTGCTACTGCAGCTACTTGCGAAGCTGCTCGACTGCTGTCACAATCTGAGCAGGCTGAACCACAGTCCATTCTTCTAGTGTCCCCGCATATGGGGTCGGTACATCCTGAGAAGATAAGCAGACAATGGGAGCATCCAAATAATCATGGAAATTCTCAGTGATAGCAGCCGTCAAGCTAGCACCAATGCCACCAGTTCGCCTGCATTCCTCCACAATCAGCACACGATGTGTCTTTTTAGTAGAATTCCCAATAGCGTAAAGATCAAATGGTTTCAATGAACTGATATCAATTACTTCAGGATCATACCCCTTGTTCACCAAAGTTTTGGCAGCCTGCATTACATGATACCTCGTCCGAGAATAGGTTAAAACAGTAACATGTTCCCCATGCCTGACCATCTCAGCTTCCTCAAGATTACAGATATAATCTTCATCTGGAATTCTCTCCTTAAGGTTGTACAGCAAAACATGCTCAAAAAGTATTACTGGGTTCTCACTTCTGATTGCAGCCTTCATCAAGCCTTTGGCATTGTAAGGGGTCGAGCATGCCACCATCTGGATTTCATGGATTGACTGAAATATGACTCAAGGCAGTGCGAGTGCTCAGCCCCTTGTTGCAGCCTAACTCCACCAGGTCCACGAATAACTACTGGTATGGTAAACTGACCACCAGATGTATAGTGGAGCATTCCACAGTTGTTGGAGATCTGGTTGAATGCAAGGAGGAGAAATCCCATGTTCATACCCTCAATAACTGGTCTCAGGCCAGTCATCGCAGCTCCAATGCCCACACCAGTCAGCAATAGGGGAGTCAAGAACCCTAAGATCCCCATACTTCGAGGCCAGGCCTTTGGTCACTTTGTATGAGCCCCCATTGTGACCTACATCTTCACCCATAACACATACACGGGGATCTCTGTCCATCTCTTCTTCCATACTTCTCGCAGGGCCTTGAAAAGCAAAAGTTCATGTCTGTGGGAATGCATAATAGTTAAATCCACACAAGGTAGCATTAATAGAAACACAAATGAGAATGAATGCAGAATGTTGAGGTTATAATAGTACAATGCTGTTGAATTGCCTCCTTCCAGCCATATTCAGATTCTAAGGAAGACCATTTCAGTTATAAGGAAGAAAATATCAATTAATGAGAATATCAGAATTGAGAATGTTCACATGAATATGCAGCAAAAGAAGGAACGATAGACTAGGCAACAAATATTTTTAGAGAAGGTGGATGTGGCCTCAATTGAGGATAAGGATATGTCTTAGATGGTTCAGTCATGTGCATTATACATGTATTTTCAGTAACACTAATACATGTAGGAATGCAATTGTGAAGGAAAGTTATTTCTTTCAAATTAAAGGCATGAAATGGACAAAATGAAAAGCCCAAAATGACAATGAGTACATGCAATGAAATGATATGCTTGGCAAATATTTAACAGAGCATGTCTCTAGACAAAGGTTAGTGGCATAGAAGGATTATTCAAGTAGTTGACCCCAATCAGATGAGATGAAGGCTCTGTTATGTATGAATCTTAAGATACAGATGCACTTGCAGAGAAATAACATGAACTCAATAAATTTTGGCATGCACATACCATTTTAGTTTAGTTGGTTAATACCATAGAAGTCATAACTTTCAAATCATTAATAAAGACATGATAAACATCCATAAAATTAGCTGCATATGATCATAGCTTGTGCATTTTCTAACCAATTCATTAGTTATCGAAGACAAAGTTAAACAATCCACAAAACTATATGCTTATTGATGGAACAGAAAAATTGAGCTAATATGAAACATACTACATAATGCATTAATGCTTTCCAATACCTCGTACTATCTAAAATTTAGCTGATATCTAAATCAGAACTTCTCAGTTAAGGATGCAAAATGTTTGAGCAGTCTCACTAGGCATATTAAATATTTTGTTGGTAATTAATGCTTGTCCTGTAATGATCGAATTAAAAGATTTTCATAAAGTAAAATCCATCGATATCATGGCTGCCGGATATCAAAAACTAAGATTATTCAAAGACACGACAGAAACAAACATACATAATATTCAAGAGACCAAACAATGAGATGATGGATAAAATTTGGGCTTGGGAGGGGTATACAGCTCTAAAGAATTGAGGCCAGCTTGTGATTTCTCTCTATTTTTGAATGGTTTGGAATGAGAGAAATAGAATAGCTTTTGAAGGGATGGAAAAACCTTTCGTGGTAGTCAAAGTAGATGCTTCACACCCTTAATTTTTAGTTTAGCGGCACTTCTTTTGCAATGAATAAGAGCTTATATAATATTCATAGAGTTTTTGTCTTGTAAATGATTTTGTATTTGGGTTTGCGTCCCTTTGGTGCATTTACTTTCTATTTATCCAAAAAAAACTAATCCAAGAAACAACACAAAGAAATATTGAAAAAGGATATATGAGAAAGAAGAAAATTTGCTAGCAGCAAAGAGCAAACACACAGATTCTCTCTCATATCTTATTTCAAGACGTAGCATGCATTTGTAATTTTAAAACTTATTGCAATTAACAAAATTAGTCAAAGGAAATTACATAACCTATCGATCCAAAGAACAAGTAGTACCAGCAGATGCCACATACAATATATCGAGCAAAATAGAACATTCAGAATATCTTCCACAAACATTGATAAGAAATAGCATTGCATAAGTTCCTTGAATTCTTAGTATTGGATAACTTTGATCGTTAGACAAGTAATAACATGCTAGACATCAATATTACAAGTCCAGGCTTGTTCGTTTATCATGTAATTTCTACTAAACATAAAGAAAATACGCTTATCCTAGAAATCTTAGTTTCCTACGCTAGGAACCTTTGGGAGTTGGCGTATAACCTGGTGGGAATTCAATGGGTGACTATTGGCTCGGTTCAAGATGAGGTGTGGGCTTGGTGTGGGGTGTGAGGCTCCAAGATTAGGAAAAGAGCTTACTCCTTGATTCCCTTTCCATTTTTTGGGTTATTTGGCTTGAAAGGAATATGAGAGCTTTTGATGGCAAAGAAAAACCACTAGCCGTTATTAAGGATGGGTGGTTGCATACTTTTGGGTTTGGGTTTCGGTTTAATGGGAATTTCTTTGTAAAAGATGAAAACAATGTAGATTCTATTTTGTAGATAGATATTTTGTACTTGGGCGGCACCCCATGGTGTCTTTTTATTTATACATTATTTTACTATTGAAAAAAAGAAATTTTAGTTTCCGTGATGCAAGAAACAATTAGAATATCCATAATTGATTCAAACAATCAAGCATTGCACATGCAACCAAATAAGAAATAAAAGCATACCCAGGTTTCCCTGATGTGGAAGTTGCACAGCTATCAGCCTTTGTCTACAAAAGCACAAAGGTGTCACGATTCAATGCAAAAAACAAAACAAAACAAAACCAAAAAACTTAATAAAAGAAGACATAAAAAGAAGAAAAAAAAAAGGAAAAGGGATGATTAACAGCAACTGCATTAGCGATCAATTGTTCAGCCCTGCCGCCTCTCAAGTTCGAACCAAAATTCACACTTGCATCGGATCTAACCACTGCGAAGCTACCGTTCCTCCCTGCACCAAATCAAAGTATAAAAAAGCTAAACCTCAAATTGAAATTATCAAACATTGACAAGCTATTACTACGCTCTGTTTGGTTCAGAGAAAACCCAAGAAAAACATAAATACTTCGAATTTCTAAAACTTAATATTCTCAATCAACTAAAGCAAAGCTAATCAATGAACTGATTACTTTTATCACTTTACACTAGGTAAGTTATTAAACATTAAATATAAAAAGAGGGGAAAGAAGGAAAATTGATTCGTTAGATCAATCCAATTTACTAAAATTGAAGCAGAGCGAGAGTAAACCTGAAAGGGATCTGCGAGCAGGTAGCTGAAGTTTCCTGGAGTTGAAGGAATTGGACGGTGATAAAACCGTTGCATCTCGCACTCGGAAAACTGCAATCATTTGATACGCAGAAAAATAAAATTAAGAAAAGAAAAATCGTAAAACCCAGATTCAATAGAGAGTCCGTTATAGAGAAGGTAATAGAGAAAGAGAAATAGAGTGGTCAAAATTATACCAAACAAGGAAATGGAAATGGGCGGAGAAATTGAGAAAGATTTTTGAGATTTTTTTTTTTTTTTTTGCTGCACAGTTTTCGTTTTTGGTTTGCGTTGCCCCCCTTTGCGTTGGGTATTACTGGTGAGGGTTTTTGGTGTAGCCTAGGGAGCAAGTGGTGTCTGTGTGGTTTTGTGGAAATAGTGTATAAAAAGTTACAGAAAGTAAAAGAAAAAAGGTTAAATGAGTAGGAAGAATGAGTTCTGGGTGCATCAATGAGTATGCATATAATCATAGTTATATATATTACTCTAATGGAAAAGCCTCTAATATGTATTTTAATGGTCACAACTATTAAGGTAATAAACCTTGAAATAGATATGGTCCAATGACCTACTAATATAGGTTACCAATCCTTACATGGGACACAATCACTAGTTTTATTGCTTGAGAATGGATCCTTACGACATTATAATTTAGTTTCATAATTTTTCACATGTCAACATATATATAATATTAAAGACTAATAAAATATTTTTTAATGATTTTTTTCTTATAAAATTATATAAGCGTAGAGTGATTTATGCATAAAAACAATATTTTTTTATTAATACACATAATCTCATACACACTCCCATTCTAATTATAAAAAAACCTAATTAAAGTATATTGGTATAAAGTGACTATTGTGTATAATAAAAAAAAATAATGCCTTAAATCTTTAATAAGTTAATAATTCCTACTCCATAGTTACTGGGTTTTTGGATTGTGACTGCTTAAGAAAAATTGGAAGAATACATGGAAACACAATAATTCAAGTGTTTAATTAAATTTTTAAGGTTTCATATTATAGTCTCGTGCTTACCTCCATATTATAGTCTCGTGCTTATCTCATATTCTCATATGATCTAAAAAATTAGTTACATGACCTAAAAAATTAGTTACTATTCTCTTCTTTTAATAAAGAGTGATAAACTATTATTTCCATTCGAAAGACTTCATTTCGACACTCACATAAGTGAAATCCATGAAAAGATTAACTTAAACACTTTGCTTTACAAGAACCGCGTAAAGTTTATAATTCAACAAGAATAACATGCGATGAGAAACTCCCTTATATTTGGTGAGTCATTTATTATGCCTTGTTCTTGAAATAA
>CM043697.1:111769477-111811977 GCA_023935145.1 Bretschneidera sinensis
ATATCTATGCACCAACTTGAGGGGGAGTGTCGAAGATTAGGATAATTAGTTTTTGTTTCTAATAAATTCAAATTAAGATTTGAATAAGTTTGTTAGGGGAGTTAGTCTGTTAGTTGTTCCTATTTTTTTGGATCTCCTATTTTTGTGTAATATGGTAGAATAGGATAGACTTTTACCAAAACTACTTTGGATATAAATACCTCATGTAACTTCTATTAATAAAATAGAAAAGAAAGATAAGTTCTTTTCCTTCTCAAAAACTTTCGATAACATTATAAGTAAATAATTATAATACATCTTCATATACAACATGATTAAAAAAAAAGAGTCTTCGTTATGTGACAAAAAGAAAATCATATTCTCATATCATAACATCATTAATACTGAACTTTAAATGTTGAGTTGCAAAATAATTATAAAAAAAAGTCTCCCATGTATTGTTCTCTATTTCTCTTGGATTGGATTTTCGCTTGTGTTTTATGAGTTGTTTGGATATGGAGAAACGGTTGGAAAATGTTGAGAAAAAGTGTTGTTTCACTTAGTTTTTTTTCTTGTGAAAATATTGAATTTGGAATTTGCAAATACATCAAATTGTGTATTGTCACTTCAATTTTATGTTTTAGTTTTCAATTTAATGTTTGGATTTAACCGTTAGCTCTCATTCTCTCTTGATCTCGCTTATGTCTAATTGGGTATCTAGTTAAAGAAGAATATTAACTAGGTTTTGGCTTATGTGTTTTGGGTCGTTCGGTTTTTGAGTAACGGTAGGAAAAATGTTGAGGAAAATATTGTTTGGTTTTGTTCTTATGAAGATAAACTGGCTTTTTGGCTTGTGTTTTGATGAATTTAACTAATAAATTTTTATGATAGTTTGATTTTTTTTTCTTCATGTTTTGATGATAGGAATAAGATTGTATTTTGTCATGTAATGAAGAGTTTTGTTTTTTCTAATCATGCTGTATTAAAAGATGTATTATAATTATTTACTTATAATAATGTTATACATAGTTAATTGTTAATTCGTATAAAAAAATACTATTTATGCTCTAAAACAGACGGCGTTAATATTTTCGATTTTTTAGTTAACAAGAAAATTCACATGGTACTCAATTGCCATAAATAAATTACAAGACCTTGTCAAACAACATAGTATTAAATTATATTCTTTCCTAACATTAAAAAAGGTAATAAAAGATTTTTAAAAAGTGGGAAAAGAGGATCATAGAATCCCTCACTAAATTTTCAAGCTTCGTTTGTGTAATTTTGCTATTAATATCGATTAAGTTGCAATTTTGTGTAATTTGAGCTAATGTATCTTATATCTCTCTTTTTTTTAATTAAACCCTAACTCTAACCTTATGAGAATCACAAAGATTTTGCAATGGTGGCAATGGATTGTCCCGTGAAACAAATTGGATTGTGTCAATATGACCCCCACTTTCACATGATGTATTGTGTTCGACACGATCCAAGTGGATATGATGGTGTTGAATCTCACGACAGGGCACGATACAAAAAAAAAAAATATATGATACGAGATGATTAAAAAAAACAAAACATAAAAATACAATGAAACATTTTGTGTGGGCCGTGAACCGACATTACTCATTGCCACCTTAAAATTTTGTTAAGCAGCAGCGTGTGAGGGGCCAAATTTATCCGGTTAAGAGCCCATAATGTGAGACTTTTTACTTTTCTTTAGTTTTTCCTTCTTTACCCGAAATTTAGAAAGATAAAAAAAAGGGATTCAAACGGTTAAACAACCGAATCAAAATGGCAGAAAGTCCAACCATTCTCTCCGCTTCAACTGTCAATCACTCACTCACACACAACAGACAAAGAAATGGAAGCAATCTATCTCTTATTCTCAATCCTCTCCACTTCCCTCATTTCCCTCTTCCTCTCTCTCCTCCTCCCCATCCACGCTCTCCTCCGCCATCTCCGTCCTTCACGCGCCACCTCATATGTCGGCGATGAACACGTCTCTCTCTACGAAGGCACCGTCTGGCACGAGCGCCGCCATCCCGTCCGCCACTCCTTCCGCTATCCCGTCCGCTACGCCCTTTTCGACCTCGACCACGCGCCCTACTCGCCGCCCGACCATCTCTCACCTGACAAAGCTCGCCAAATTGGCCAAACCAACGGACCTGTGTACGTGCTCCCTACTCCTAATAATATTGATTAATTTAACGATTTCTTTAACTTTATTTTAATTTTGGATACATAGTGTTTAAAGTTAGCACAAAAGCATTTGATATTGGAAACTATGTTTTAAGCAGAATTTTGAGAATTTTTGTAATGTTGCACAATTCAATGGAGTTTTTGCTTTCAATTTTAGTGCTAGGAGAAATCTAAGGCGATGTTGCAACAAAATTTAGTGATTTTATGTACTATCAATTATCAAGTGCATGGGCTGTTTCATCTTGCTGTTTTGCTGTTTTCTATATAAAATATAATCTTGATGTGTTTATGCTTTGAGAAATTTGATGTTGTGCATCATTGGTGCAGTTATCTCTTGACAATTCCTCCTAGCGTGGGTTATGAGCAAAATCCCTTGAGTTTGTATTATTGCTATGAAATGGAGGGTTCCACTAGGCATTTGAAGAAATGCATAGCTGAGGTTTGTAATTCTTTTGGTTCTCTTTTCTTTCCTCTTTAACTTAACTGATTATAAAGGAAGGTAAATGCTTCTAACTTGAATTCATTAGTTATTACAATTGAGTTTCTTTGTTTTGACTGCAATCTAAAGCAACGAAGCTTTGAGCTTGCATAAGAAGGCCCTTGAGTTTTTTTGCAAAAATAAATTGGCTTTTAGTAATGAAGACTCAGGGTCCATAAGAAACACACAGATCTGTGGATAATAATTTTCCAAAGCATATACTAAAATCACAAACACTAATGTGCTACCTATTTAACCACTGTTACTAAGCAAGGGAGACTGTACGAGATATGTTTATTCAGAGTTACCAAATTGGTACATTGCATGATTGGAGAGTTTCATATCGATGCTTCAAAGTATTTGCCAACTTCTTTCCTTTTCGATACATTTTATTGAGGCTTCAGGGTATCGAGCAAGAGAGAACCACAAACTTGCACAATTTAATTATTTGAGGATCAAAGTCTTCTTATTTTTTACTGGTCAAATCTTTAGATTGTCAGTTCTTCATATTCAATTTGCTTTAAAGTGGAAGATACTTAAAATTAATGTATTGTACTATTATAAAGTGCGAATGGAAGCAAGATATATAGGAGCTCCATGGTCTTCTCTTAATATACTGTCATTGGAAATGTTTTATGTTATTGGTAGTTTTAAGATAAGCTTTCATGCAGATTTCTTAAGAATGATTTTCTTTATCTCCCTGAGAAAGAGGAAACATAATAAATATATAAAACTCAAAAATGATTGAAAGTTAGGTTGAAATGTATTTTATTATTGAATACCCCAATATAGTACTTTAATCAAGGTCATATACATCCTCAACAGAGAATTCATTATTTATTCATTCTGTTACTATGCATAAAAATAATAGATTTTTGATATTAGAGTTTATTTTATTGCTGCATATTTTTTCCTTGATTTTACTTTAAATGTTAGTCTAGAGGGATGCTTGAAGCTACAAGGCTGTTTGCTGACCTATGGGTGATTCTGTTCCTAGGTAACTAATACACCATGGGGCGAGAGAGTATCATTTGTTTTCGACCCAGACTCTGATCTAGTGGCAAAACCATTACATGTCAGTCCTTTCATGGTAGGCCTCTCTGACTTCTTTACTCTTGTACCTTTTGGTTCCTTTCTTTTGCATTTATGCCATAATAAGAGTTCATACTTTTCATAAAATATTATTTTTTATATTAAACTGGTATGTGGTTCTCTTATATCCTTTTGAATTGTATTATGTGCCTCGGTATGGCTTCTTCTTATCTCTTGAGATATGCAATGCATACTCTAGGAAATTTCTTTGTAAATTTAATTTGCACATTTGTTGCTTTCTGAAACCATGTTTTGTTATTTGCATCTTCTAGTTTTTAGTTTTACAAGAGAAAAGGACCTTCAGTGTGATGTGAGGAATGTAACAATCTTAATCTGTTAACCACTGTACCAGCAAAAGGCATGGCTGAGTTACCTGGTCATAGCTAGAAAGGGGATCCCACTATCCTATTGATGACTGGTCAATCAGTCAGTGATCTCCTTTGGTTTTCACTTTCCCTTCTTATGTCTCTCGTCGTCTTTCATGTGGTCAAGTTGGAAGGCATCTGGCACATAGCTGACTGCACCCAGCATGAACCCTATTTGCTGGATTGTGGAGTTAGAAATTGAGAAACTGAATTGCTTTTGTGTCATTGTTACTCGGAGCCAGGAGGTTGCAGGAGTGATTATTTCATGTGCTTAGTTAATTATCTCTCAGAAAGTAACATTAAATGTTGTCCAGCAAGTTTACATTTAACTTTGCATAAATATCTACTTTAGATTAAATTACTAAAGTTCTAAAGAGATTGAAGATCAAAAATGGAAAAAAAATTCTAAAGAGATTGTTCTAAAATTTATAGGGAACTGGTATGTATGCTAACTGGGATCTTCAACTTTGAAGTTGTGAGGTTTTTCAAGTGGATACTTTCAGCATCTGAAATGAACTTGTGCTGGCGAAAAGCTTATATGTCTAGGTTGTGCTCCCTGGCCCTCTATCTAGTCTTCCTTCTATGGCTAATCTGCCCCAGTTCTGCAAAGATCTCGAAGTATAACTTCTCTTGGTACTCTCTGCATTCTCATTCCTGCAGTTTAGACATACACTTCGCATTAATTGGGGCAGATAAGCTTTAGAATCGTTGAGTGTGTCAGGATACCAGAACTAAAGCCATGATGCAATGATCAAGAAAGCAGAATCCTTAAGATGACAGCAGAGTTCGAATCTTGTTTCTTGTTATCTGCTGACTTAAACGGAAAAGGGAAAAATGTCATCTGAAGTTTTATGTGTTGAAGTGAATGGTCTAAGAGAAACTTGGACGGGTCCAGATATTGGCACTTCAGTCTCTCTTAGCCCTTTTCTCCAGATTTTCAGGCTTACATATCAAGAGATACGAAAGTGCTCTTTTAAATGACAAGGCCAATTGAGATTTAGGAATATAGCAATTGATTATTTCAATTGAATAAGATTTGCATGTGAGAAGTGTGCATTTTTTATGCCAATACATTGGTAACTCATGTGTTGCCTGATGTTTATCTGGAAGCTTACTTCAATGTGCACTATATTAACATTTCTGGAAAGAAATTATGTGACCCTTTCACATAATGCTATGATGCAATGATCAAGAAAGCAGAATCCTTAAGATGACAGCAGAGTTCGAATCTTGTTTCTTGTTATCTGCTGACTTAAATGGAAAAGGGAAAAATGTCATCTGAAGTTTTATGTGTTGAAGTGAATGGTCTAAGAGAAACTTGGACGGGTCCAGATATTGGTACTTCAGTCTCTCTTAGCCCTTTTCTCAAGATTTTCAGGCTTGCTTATCAAGAGATACGAAAGTACTCTTTTAAATTACGAGGCCAATTGAGATATAGGAATATAGTAATTGATTATTTCAATTGAATAAGATTTGCATGTGAGAAGTGTGCACTTTTTATGCCAATACATTGGTAACTCGTGTTGCCTGATGTTTATCTGGAAGCTTACTTCATTGTGCACTATATTAACATTGCTGGAAAGAAATTATGTGACCCTTTCACATAATGCTATGATGCAATGATCAAGAAAGCAGAATCCTTAAGATGACAGCAGAGTTCGAATCTTGTTTCTTGTTATCTGCTGACTTAAATGGAAAAGGGAAAAATGTCATCTGAAGTTTTATGTGTTGAAGTGAATGGTCTAAGAGAAACTTGGACGGGTCTAGATATTGGTATTTCAGTCTCTCTTAGCCCTTTTCTCAAGATTTTCAGGCTTGCATATCAAGAGATACGAAAGTACTCTTTTAAATTACGAGGCCAATTGAGATATAGGAATATAGTAATTGATTATTTCAATTGAATAAGATTTGCATGTGAGAAGTGTGCACTTTTTATGCCAATACATTGGTACCTCATGTGTTGCCTGATGTTTATCTGGAAGCTTACTTCATTGTGCACTATATTAACATTACTGGAAAGAAATTATGTGACCCTTTCTGAAAAATAATAATTGCAGGATATGCACGGAAATTGGAACATCAGAGCAAATACTCCTGGAGATAATTTATATGTTACCATTGCCGTGCAGCATCCTGATCTTGGTGACTATTTTGCAGCTATCTTGAAAGCCAAAAGAGTCTCCTCATCATTGGTGTCTGATCATGCAAATTTCTTCTGGTTGATGCCACATAAAGTTGCGCTATGGATATATTGGCATGTAAGTGGAACTGAAATGCTGCTGATTTTTTTGAACCTGGGCTTGTAATCTTATTGTCAACAATACCAAGTCGACTCAACTAAGCCTTTTATTACACTTATTTGAGCAATTAATCAATATTTACCTCTTCGACATAAGGGAACTCTTAGGAGTTTTCTTTTCACTTTGAGATATATATACTTGGAAATTCAATAAATTCTTTTGTTCACTCATTTTGTACAAAATTGGGCTAGATAGCCCAGGGAAAATTCAAAATCTTAACTTCTATGCTGTTATCAAAGTGGAATGGTGCCTTCAAGGTACTAGACCCTAGAAATCATGTTATTTATATATTTTAAAATTCTAGAACGATGCCATTTTTATTTGGGGTTATTCAATTTCCTATTTTACCCTCTCGGTTTTAGTCAGATTTTGTTTGAATTTTGGAATTAACACATCATTTTGTCTATGCAACTCTTCACTCGTAGCCAAAAGAGAGGAAAATGATACCTGGGATCTTCGGCTGTATTAGTCTACATTTGAAGTGGGAACTTGGATGAGTTTTTCTGAATCGTTAACATACATTCTTGGTTAATTGAGTACTCAGATAACTTCAGTCTGATTTCTGGTTATGTTCTTAGGTCATTAACGACCGTTTTCATGTTTTTAATTAGAAAATCACTGTCCTCTACTCATACTACCAAAAACAATTAGAATGAAATACATTTCTGAGATGCTTTAAGATCAAAAGTTGATTATTTAATCTCTTTTCCCATATTTTTCCAGGCATTTAAGCTATGGTGGAAAAATGTGCCATTTATCCAACACCCAAGATATACTAACGCGTCATACATGGAGGAAGCTTCAAAACGTGATAAAAAACTTCGATGCTGTCAGGAAGGTGGGTCGGACCAAGATAAGCAGCTGGAAGTTGATGGAAGTGATCCAGAATACCTGGTCAACACAAATTGTGGGGATTGTCGGTTTTCATGGAGAGATGCCAAGTGGCCTTGGTCATGAATACTAAGGGTAATCCTCTGTTTTTGTGGTTTGTTTAACATGACTGGATGCATCTTTTATTTACTTTTGTTGCCCTATTTATTCTATTATGACCTATATATTGGGCTGAATGCTCATCAAAGTACTGAAGGGTTGCTATTTTGAAGGGCAGTTGCATCATAAGCTACATTCATCCTTCATCCTTTTATACTGAAAGAAACATGCTCTAATGATTTGGCATATGAGCTGGGCAAACTTGGTTAATACTCGTGCTGTTTATCAGTTTTAGACTATATATTGAAAATTTTCATTTGAATACCTTTTCGAAATGTATTATCACCGCTTGGGCCATCTATCAAGTCTGCAAGCAAACCGTGACATTCACCTCTTTTTTTCCATATTTAAAAAATCGTTTTCCTCTCCTCTAATACCATGCATGCGTTTGTATTTTATATATGGCCATTTTGGTTTAAGTAATTGATGTAGAACAAGTATCCGAGAGCGAAGAAAGACAGAAACAGAGGAGAAATCAAGAGATTGGGGAGAAGAACAGTAGAGATAAAAAGAAGAAATCAGAGGAAACAAAAGGCAAATGTGAAGAATTAGGGCAAGGGAAAGAATGAATAACAGGGACAAGAAATAATCAAAACTCAATCGTTTTATTAGATAATCATAGTCTACCTTAAAACCCTAATATGAGTGCTCTTATATAGGCACTAATCTTAAACATAATAGAAAACCATAATAATAATAATAAATACTAAAATCTAAAATCTAAAATTTCCTAAACTATCCTACTATTTTACTACTTGCTCTTTATAAAATCATATTTACAAAATAATCCTACGAGTAACACAGAATCCCACATATCTTAAAATAATACAAATTTCCTTTCCCAATATGCATCACTAGCCACCTTACTGTTTCAG
The DNA here is from genome assembly GCA_023935145.1 of Bretschneidera sinensis. Lineage (NCBI taxonomy): Eukaryota > Viridiplantae > Streptophyta > Magnoliopsida > Brassicales > Akaniaceae > Bretschneidera > Bretschneidera sinensis. The sequence continues at coordinate 111,777,759 of CM043697.1, forward strand.
TCTGGTACACACTGATAGAGCTGTATCTTTGAGTATGGTTCTGGACTTCTGGTTAGAAGAGCTTGATTCCATTAGAAGTTTTATCCGCCAATATCAACTTTTCAAAGCTTTGATAGTCCAGGACCAGTTTGGTCTTATATTTTGGCATTCTTTCCCAGGCGGCCAGGCCTTTCTGCATATGTATCACTTTCACTGGTCCTACTTTCTCAGTGAAAATTTCTGATTTGATCTCTCTCTCTCTCTCTCTCTCTCTCTCTCTCTCTATATATATATATATATATATATATATATCTTCTTTCCAGTTTATTGTCCTTGGGAGTAAGAGAAAATGATTATTGATCATGTTTTAATTTGGTATGAAGTAATCTTTGCACAAAGGTGGGAGGGTGGTGTTCCTGAAATTCTGTGCATAGGCTGCGGCAAGTGCATTACTAAAACCATTTGTTTTTAGGAAAATTACATTTGCATCATTGAGTTATAGTGTATTCTACACTTGCATCACCGTGTTTTTAAAACATACATATACACCATTGGATCATATTTGACCGTCATTTGAGTGTTAACTTCTGATAGAAAAAACAAGATTACCAAACTATCCATACCAAATGCAATTCTCCTCGCTCATTTACTGTCAACATAATTTCCCTCTCTCTCTCTCATTTACTCTCAACAAAGTTTCTCTCTCCTCCATTCATCTAGAGATGATGCAAATGTAATTTTTTCAACCTAAAATCACAATTTTAGCATCAAAGAAAGAGAAATTTCGACCTAAAATAACAATTTCATCCCGTGCTTCATCCTACTAATCTTGATGGTCCGCCACTAGAGCGAATAAAAACTAGGGAGATTGCGTCAGATATTCTCTGTTTGGATTCGTCCAAACGTATAAAATTCTTAGTTCTTGTCACTTCACAAATCATATCTCTCTCATAGGAATCTTGAACAACAGTACTGATACAATTGAGCAGCTCAAACTTTGTCTTTGTTTGAACTTCATCTCTCTGTGTGTGAGAGGTCGATGAGTGATAGGTGAAATCTGACGGACCAATGGGGAAGGAGCAGTACCTGCAGCAATTCGTGGAGGGGACCGCTCTGTATCAACCTAATATCTTTCTCTCCACCATCGCCACTGGTGCTTCAAAATCTTCAGTAATTTTAATCAGGAATTTTATACACAAACAAAATCCAAAAATCAAAGCTGTTGTCAGTTTTAGAGTTTTCAAACAAAACTGATCTTTTTGGGATTTTTAGACTCGTGAATTTGTTGTGTACGACAAAGGGTGGCGGTGATGGGCGATGACATCAACGGCAATTTACAGTGAATCAAATTGAAATCGAAAAGAAAATTAGAGATGACTGTTTTTTCGTATTTCTTTCTTTTTTGTTTGATTTTAAAGGGAGAACCAAGAATAAAGAAATTTATCGTTTTCCATGGAGTTTAATTAGAGGAAAGTTGTTCGGGTACTGTGAAAGTGTGGGAAAGTTCTCTCACCTTTTGCTATCTTTCTCTCTATTTTTTAATCAACTCAGCTCCCTTTTGCTTTTACAATTTTTTGAGCTTTTAGGGAAACCCATGGAAAAGAAGAAGAAATTTGAGGTTTTTGAGAGTGAAGAACCGAAACTAAAAGCCCCTTCCATTTTTGCTTCTTCATTTTTCTCCCTTTTTCTCAGTTTGGTATGGGAATTGTAAAGCGTGTGGTCATGAGGTAGTGTGCAGGTGAGGATTTGTGTGTGAGCTGTAGGTCAGAGAATATATATTTAGGGGTATTTTTAGGTTTTAGAAATGTAATTGATTATCTGTCACGTGTTTGACAGAAAAGATAATGTTGACTGACTGAAATATAACGGTAGTGGTGTTTTTGTAATTAAAATCCAAACTACGAATAAGACAAGTGGTGTAAGTGTATGTTTTAAAAACACGGTAATGCAAGTGTAGAATACGCTATACGCCAACGGTGCGAATGTAATTTTCCATTTGTTTTTTAATAATCGAGATGATAATGACTTCTGTAGGAGACGAACTGTCATGAAATAATACCAGTTTGTTGGTTTGGACTTTCAGGCCAGAAAGAGATTTTCTGCTGTCAGAAGAGTTTTCTTGTGAACCTTGCTTATTCATCTGCTTAAGCTCATAAAGGAAGATAAGAACCAAACTTAAGGAAAGAATGCATGAGAGCTTAAATTCTGATATAGATGCTTACCTGCAAATACGCAGTATGAATAGTTGGTGTCTCTTTGGCCTGTGGAATGGGGAGTGAAGTTTCTGTAGGTTTCTGAAATATTGATGCATTTGGTTTTAGAAAAATAGACTCTTTTCACATAAAATAGAAAACGGGGTTGAAAATGCATTTGGTGGATGGAAACAAGGCACATCTTCTAGAAAATGAACATGAAACCAGGCGAAATATAGAAAAATGAAAAATGTCTTTAGTAAAGCTGAAAAATGAAAACTATTTTCTATGGAATGAAAAAAATGTGAAAATGGAAACAGAATATGAAAATAGTTTTCATTCTTTGGAAATAGAAAGCATTTTCCAAAACGGAATGCGCTTGCAGTCCATACTAAACCTTACGAAGAAAGGGGTAAGACATCCTTACATTGAGAATCATAATATTCTTTTTCATGACTATGGAGGCATAACTCCCATTTACTCATTAAGCTTAATAATTGGCGCTGTCATTGCCAGCATTCTGTAAGTCGCTTACTCGCTTTAGAGTAAAATCAAGCATATCTAGCTCACATATCTATCAACAAAAAAAGCTGTCTTTTGCATTTCTTTTGTTTTCATTATTATCATGTAAAGTAAATTTCTACTGGTTTGAATTTGAATGCAGTTGGTGAGATTAGTTATCTATTAGCTATCTGTTAGCTTTCTAATTATAGACTTGTGATTGTCTCTTCTGTAAAATAGTGAAGGGTATTTGCAAATAAATGTTTCATCGTGGACAACTTAATTACATCTCCTTTTGTCTAATCACATATCTTATTAGCAGGTAATTTTATTATCCAGACGTGACCATTCATTGACGTCACCATGCCAAATGTATCAGGACCACAGATGATATGTTCTACCAGAACTGGAAAGAGCCTAACCATTTCAAGTTTTTAACTGTCCTTTGAGCATGCGCAAGCAAATCAGCCCCTTCTTTTACATATGGATGACATCAGCACATTCTTTCAACAATGCTGCTTATGTTCATGTTTTTTTCCATAAGGCGAGTTCAATGAATTAGACATTTGAAACATGGTTGGTTGGCATCTTGGTTTTATGGCCTTAATTTGAACTGGACCTACTTGTTAGATTGTGGATGTAATGTTAAAATCTCATGTTTGCAACTTCTGTTTGTGGATTGATATCAAATCTTTGTTCAGCCAGTTTGGTAGTCAAGAAGGATATTTTCCCCCTCGAGGCATAAAACATTTTATCACGGGCTAGATGCAGTCTGGTTGTACTTAGTCCTGCTATCAAGTTGAGTTCTCTGCCAAAATAAATGTTTTTTTTTTTTTTTTTTTTTTATCTGGATCTAATTCTAATCATCTTCCATTTCATTTCTTTTTTTGTTCTTGTTAGTTCTTAGTTTTATCAACTATTCCAGGTTGCATTATTTTGGTTATTTGCCCTCCCTTTGGAATCAAATGAAACAAAATTTGTTAGTTATGATCGAATTAAAGCTTACTTAACTCCATAAAGAAAATGAATTTTAAAGCTTATTAGCTTTCTAAACATAACAATAACAATTGTTTATTTCCAAATGATAGAAAATGTGAGGCATGTGAACAAGTTGAACAGTAGCCCATAAAGAATTGTGAGATAAAGCATTTATGTTTTTTATGACATCGTTTGGGTTTAGGTTTAAGTAAGTTTAAATCATTTTATTTAAATCTTTTCAAAATAAAATTTGTTTTTATCAGATTTAAATAAATTAATTTAAGTTTATTTAAATCTGAATCAAAATCGACATATGTGATTTCTCTTTTATGTAGCTTAACTGTTTGACTAACAAAAAGTTAAACATATAAAAAACCGAGTTTTTAAGAATAATCAAAAGTTCAAAAATATTGTGCGGTAGTAAATTTTAAAAAATTGAATTTGTTAGATATGGAAGCTTCATAATTATTTTATTAAACATTAAAAAAATTTAAGTTTTATATCTCTTTCGTCAAAATTTGTTTCAAAACTCTTTTAATTCCAAACAAATGAAATTGAAGTTGGGCCAAATGGTACCTAGTGGGTTATGCTTAGGTTATTAGATTTTTTTTCCTTCTAATATGAGTAAATAATTTTCATGTTGCAATTTGAATGAAGCAAGACAAATGTGATTGTTATGAATGTGAGTGCTTTCCATGTTGAATGGACAACATGAGTGGTGGTAACAAATTGCTTGCAAAGTGTTGCTAATCAGTCACGTCTCACACGTGAATGAATCACGAATAAGATCTGTGTCTGAAAAGCATTCACACGAGTTATGTCTAACACTAGCAAACTCAATTAGTTACGAAAATTCTTGGTTAAACTGGCATGTTCAAAATTTATTAGTAATTTTGAAAAATTTTGTTGATAATATTGATGTAAACGTGAGATTAAAAAAAATAATATTATCAATAAAGTTCTTCAAAATTAACAATAATATTTCAGAGGAATCTAATCAGAAATTATTCTCTTTAGTTGTACTCAAGCTTGGAAGAGGGTTGTCATTAATGGAGTAAATAATTTAGATTTCAATGAAGACGTCTTGAAGAAATTGATAAGCTCATCATATTTTATAAGATATATATTTTTAAGGATTTAATCATATTTGTTTTATAAATAGATGATAGACTAAACATATAAAAAAATGTTTTTGAAAAAAATCAAAAACTAAAGAAGTTTTTAACAAATCTTGCGCCAAAATCATAACATTTTTTTATAATCGTTTTATCAAACACAAAATAAATTTTAATTATATGATAATTTATCAAAAATTATTTCAAAAACTATTTTAACAATTATAAATGGAAATTGCGGTGAAGAAGTGGAGTGAGGAGATGTTTAATGCCATTATGGGTTATTTTTTATTAATATATTTTAAACGGAATGAGACATGAGCATATATAATTGAACAAAATTGAACCATACCCATAAGATACCCATAAGATATATATAATTAAACGGAATGAGATATGAGTATCTGCAATTGTCAACATATAGCACAAAATTGAAAAAGAAAAACACAAGTTTTTTATGAAAAAGAAAAAAACATATATAATTGAACCATACCCATAATCAAAGATCTCCAAAATCAATTTTTGACATTATAATTTTAGTACCGGCGGTACTGAGAGAAGAGAGTAAGGTAAATGATTTTTTTTTCTTACATCAATAAATTACAATTTTTTTAAATTAAAAAATTTATTGAGTGTTTTTTATTTTATATAATGTTATTATTTACTCATTGGTAATATGAGAAACTTCAGTGATAATTTCAAAGAACTCGAATGATAACATAATACATTAGTACCACTCAAGTTACTTGAAATTATCACTAGAGTTTTTTAAAATTACCATTAAAGTTCGTCAGATTACCAATAAACGAATGATAACATCGTGTTAAGAACACCAAATAAATTTTTTTGAAATTAGAATGATTGGTTTGTAAAAATTAAAATAAAATATTTTTTTTTTCTTTTGACATTTTTATCTTTACCGCACATGAAAGATATCATTTTCCTACCAATAAATTGATAATCATACCATAACGGCCCCACCTAACACAAATCCATATCAATGCCCTAGGATTGGCTGAGAATGACTTGAAAATTGGGACCTATATCCTCCAAACTACGTTTGGGCCCAAATTCACCATGATAGAAATACAAAGACAAGCACTTTCTTTTCCCCATGTGATTGAATATTGATGCGTGCTTCCCACGTCCTACAACAACCGTGGGTCGTGGCGACTCGTGACCCTACAAAAATTGCGAGTCCTTGATCCCTTTACCAGCTTGTCGACCAATTTTTTAGTATTATCACGTTTTTAATGCATTGATTTAATTTTGTTTACATTTCTAATTTTCTTCTTTTTTTTTCCTTTTTCACATTTGAAAATTTCTGAAAAATATTATATTATTCTTTTGGGTGCAAACAATCTTATTACTTAAACATGTTTGATTTGTAGTTAATTAAGAAATATTATATATATATTTTTTAAATGTAAAATTTAGGACATGATTAGTGATTAGATTAAAATTTATATAAAACTTAGTTTTGATTTTATATATATGTGTGTGTATGAGAATACACATTAATTACAGCATGTCTTCCAACTTAACGAAACAACATCATAGATCCAATGTTACGTAGATGTTTGAAAAGAAATTTCATTAATTTCTACCTTGATAGTTAAGTAGATATATACTTTAAATGTATCCCGTTATGTCATTATTTAGAGAGAATGATGTTTTTCAAAAACTTGAAATTAAATTGTGAGTGTTAAAAAGCTTGAAGGATATAATTGCATTTTATATTATTATTTAACACCATTTACATGTTTAATAAGTTTATTTTTAAGTATATTATAGCCCGCTGATATTTTTGGCTATATTGTATAAAATAGGAAAATAAAATCCTTGGCTGCAAATTCAATTGTTTGGACTAAAAAACATAAACATGGAAAAATTCTTGTTTGCATCATGAATAAAATTCATTTTTGCAACGGGATAAAAATTTGACTAGTAATTTTTAGAAACTTCACTCATAACGTTAATTAAGTGTATATAAATGTTATCAGTGAAGTTTCAAAAAATTATTAATCAAATTTTTATTCAGATGTAAAAATGAGTTTTACACTCGATATAAATAAGAATCTCACGTAAATTAATATTCATTAATAAAATAAATAAAAAGTAAAAGTTGAACTATGAAGTAAACAAAATGTAGAAAGAAAAAAGAAGAAATAAATGCCCACTCAAGCACGTGCATGAATATGAAAGGATGGAAAAGACAAATATCCAAAAAAAAAAAGAAAAAGAAAAAAATATATATACTAAAAGGTAGCGGTCTTTTGGTTGTCATAGGAAATTAGCACATTAAAATTTATAAAACATGTTCCACCTGCTTAAAATAACGTTTTCTTTAAGCACAGCAATCTCCGATAGGGTTTGTGTCGACTTCGTGTGCCTTACGTGTTTAACTCTACTCTTTAAAGTCCCCAAAACGCCAAAGACAACACACAAAAACATCAAACCTTCTTAACAACTTTCTCTCTTCATATTTCTTTCTTTTGCTCTTTCTTCTGGTTTTTTTTTTTTTTGAGATCTGTTCTCCAGATTTTTTTCATTGGGCAATTTTTCCACTTATGCTGCTTGAAACTTTTACTCATTTTCTTCGTTAATTGATCTAATCTAGTTTACTCTCAAAGTTTTGAATGATTGAGTTTTCAAAGTTTGTTGTTTTCATCATTTTTTGGGAGTTGTTAAATATCTACAGATTTTTAATATGAATAAAAAGATAAGAGACGAGGTTAGATTAGAGTGATAAATCATCGGATATAATAATTACAAATTATTTATTAAACGTGTTATGCATGTTATGTCGTGTAATATTATTCAATTTTTTAACATAATTAATTTATTTTATCATATTCGTATCAATTCAAACAATGTTATATCTAACTTTTGATATGTTATAAACACACGTTAATACGAATTACCACCCTCTTTTGAGAAAGGTATTCACTCTTCCTAAAAAAAAGAAAAAAAGAAGAAGCTCTTGTATATATTTTTCGGCTTCAAAGGTTTTCTGTTTTGGGCTCTATGGGCTAGAGTTATTATCATAGCTTACCAAGCACATATCCATGGGCTTTTGTTCTTAATATTTTTCCCAACATAAATCATAATAGCATGAATACTATTGAGGAATTGGCTATATCAAATATTTAAAATTTTGGATTTTTAATCTTTTAGTTATCTTTTAACATGGCATTAACGCAAAAAAAAAAAAAAAAAAAAAAATTGTGTTTAAATTTTAAGAATTGATTTGAACCAATTTAAACTAACTTATTTTAAGTTGGTTTAATACCAACCCAAACAAAACCAATATATCTCTTGTGGAGTATGAACGGTCATTTAAGTGTAAATGTAAAACTCATTAATCAAATCTGACTCGCAAGTGAAAGAGATAGTGAATGTCCATTTTGTGTGTACTCCTCGCCAATAATAAATTGACATCTCAATTAATGATACAGATAAGTATAAGGCCTAACAAAGGCTAACGGTGTTAGAGAGACTTTTGCTTAACGAAGCATCAAATTGAATTAGGAAAAAATATCTTTAGCTGATTTGTTAGGGAAATTTGAGAGGAAAACTAAAAGAGAAATGACTTCAAGGCATGACGTTAATTCGCCCCTTTATAGTGCAAGAAGGTTATGTACAACGAATTTTCTCTAAAATACAATGAAACTTTATTGTTGATTTGCACTTTGTACTTGTGAAATAATAACCCACAATAGCTTCTACGAATTTATGGATATAGAACTTGTGATTGTAAATTTATCGTTCATAAATTTTGAATTTTGCATTCTTATAGTCGACTATGGTCTCGTGGTAATCAACTATGCCTTTAAATTACTCAAAGTGCTCACCACGTCGGGCATGTAATTGACTACATAAGACTGTAATCAACTAAGTCCAATTATGGACATGCCTCGTCTATTACACAAGCCTGTAGTTTGTGTAATAAAAAGCATAAAATCAAGTTTTATTTTGAAAATTATTAACATGATTTCCCGCTCATCAATCACAGACCAAAAGAAATCTCTTCTCTCTTGCTCTGGTTGTCATTTTTCTCTTTGCTTCAACTGTTCAATTCATCCCCTTTTCACAAAATAAAAAAACTCATTCTTGATTAAATCATTACAATCCATCAATCTAATATTCTTACAAGAGTGATTTAAAAAAAAAAAACTAGATCGGAGTGCAAAGCTAGTATTCTATTCACAATAAATAACGATAAATGGAAGATTACTCAGTTCAATCCTACGCACAATCATGAACTTGCTAAGCTAGATAATGAAGAGCTTTTTTTAAAGCCATCTAGAAAAGTAACTGAGGCAGATGCGATCGATTCTTTTAAAGCTGCAGTTACAAAAACAATGAGTACATATGGGTTTTTAGAAGGGGAAGCTTGTGGGGTTTCGAATGTTGGATTCTTGAAACGAGATTGCTACAATTTTGTGAGTAGGCAAAAGTTAATCAACATTGAAGCTGGAGATTCACAGAGTTTGATCAACCTATTCAATTATGTTCTTTATGTAGTTCAGGTGGATCAGAAAAACCGGATGACAATTTTTTTTCTGGAGGGGTGGTAGATCAAGAATTGATTATAATTGCTTTGGGGAAGTTGTTTCTTTTGACACTACATATAGGACAAATAAGTACAACATGATATGTGCTCATTTTGTTGGAATCAATCATCATCAGAGAAATGCTTATTTTAGCTTAGATATTTTTTCTACTAGAATAAACTCTTCGTAAAGAAGTGAGAGCACCAATAATGTTTTTATTCATATGTTATGTAAGACAATTAAACTCACTGAGTTTGAAAATTATTATTCAGATGCGAAATGATGAAGAAAAAGAGGATTTTCGTTGTGGTCAAGGGCACTTTCTAAATTTGTGCACTGTTGTTTACACTTGTAAAATATTTAAATTATTTGAAGTTGAAATTGCTTATTGTTTGGCAGTGACAATGCGAGAAGTTAACAACATTAGCCCACTTCATATTTTTGAATTATTTGAAGAAGAGCATGTTGTCTAATCTAACTTTTTTGATTTCACAGTTAAATGAAGTTGTAAGAAGCTTGCATCTATAGATCTGTTGTGTCGTCACGCTTTGAGAGTAATTAATATGAATAAAGTCACCACAATACCTTCTCAATATGTTCCAAATCGATGGGCAAAAGATGCAACGAAAGAAATTTTGGTGAATGGTCATGATAAGTCATTGATGTGTAACAAAGATTCGGTGACTTTGCACCGCAATGATCTGATGCGTTCAATGTACAATATTTTTACTACAAGTGCAGAAACAAAGAAATATATTGAAACGTGTAAGAAGAAAATTGAAGATTTGATAGAGTTTATCAAAAAAAAATATCGCAAATTCAGAAGCATAGATAGAACTTATTGAGAAAGTTAACATGTTTGATAGGGGATGATGCAACTCATATTACAGATAAGATGCATTGCGCTCGTGATAACATGCCACTATTGGACCCATGAGCAAGACTGAAAGGTGTAACAAATGCTAGAATGGAAAGCAATTAGGAGAAGTACAAGAAGAGGAAAGCAAATCGTGCAAAGAAATCTAGCTAGTAAGATCATTATATATATTTTTTGTTTAAAAATAATAATAAATATTGTTTTATTAGTTTTAATGCAGAAGTCTTGATTTATTTGTGCATAGCAAGAGAAATAGTTAACAAGTGGAGATACTACACAAACCTCATTCCATGTACCACATAGTTCAATTTTTTTTGCAACAATTAGGTACCACCCATTTCGTGCACCGGCCATGCCATGAACACAAACTTCGATTTTCAAGTAAACTATTAATTGAATCAAATTTGTTTTTATGTTTAGTTTCAATTGAAAATTAATTTAATTTTAAAAAATTGTTTATAAATTGAAGATTACAAAGCAACACATTGCTTACAAACAATACACACTACAGGGAATTCACTCCTAATATTGAAAACACCATGAAAAAATGAGGATGTCAAAAGTGCAGCATAAATCCTCTTACGGTGTTTATTTTACAATTAAGAAAGATAAAAAAAATTGTAGTGTTTTTTTTTTTTTTTTTTTTTCTGTGTGGATATTTATCCAATTTTTCTTTAGAATGTTTGGATAATCTCCACTTTTAATCAAGGTTACAAGTTTAATAATTTTAACTTCCATAGTCAAATTTATGTTATTTAATTTACTTAATTATGTTGGTAATCAATCAAGCTTCAGATACTATTGCTAATTTAATTATATCATTATCTTATAATTTCTTACGGTGCACAAGATTGCAAAAAAAAAAAAAAGAGAAAAAAAGTACCTTCCCCTCCCTCAGTTTTTTACGATGTGAAAAGTTGAAGTATATATCTTTTTCTTTTCCTAAATGGTACTCTCTCCATCTCATTTTGGATGTCTCAATTTTCATTTTGGGACATCCCAAAATAGTTGTCGCCAATCAAAATCGAATACTTTTATCTTTTAACAGTACCTTTCATTATTACTTCAAGTACAAGTGATTTTCATGTATGTAATGCACTTTTTGTTTGATGAAATTGGTATTTTAATATCCATATAAAATAGTTTGCATGTAATTATTGTATTTTCTAATTAATGTTTGAGCTTTTTCAAAGGGATAACTAAAATGGGACAGAGGAGTACTAATCAAAACCTTTTTCAACAAGGAAAAGGATTTGATAGATTTCTCACTGATCTCCTTTCTTAATGTAAGGGTTTGCTCTCCTCATAAACCCTAAACCCTAATAGCCATCTCTCCTTTTTCAAAACCCATCTCTGATTCTTCTTCTCTTCCTTAAATTTCCTTTATATAGTTGAAGAATCTGATTTTCAAAGGAGATGGAAGGCATGTAAGAAAGGCTGCTGATAGAAAAGAAGCTGTCTCAACACGATGTAAGTGAAATTCATGGTCGTTTGATCATCCCCATCAAGTAAGCAGTACATGAATTCCTCACAAGTGAAGAGAAGCAGAGGAGCTCTATTGATGTGGAAGTAATCGATCCTTTGCTTCATCGGAGGGATTTAATTCTGAAGAGAATGGCCTTGAAAAGTTCAACATTGTATATGTTGGTGAGAAGCTGGAATTCAGTTTTCAAGGATAATCAATTGGCGAGAGATGATCTCATTCAGCTGGAATTATAATGGAATGTTATAATTATCAATGGTCAATCACTTGTGCATCGAGTCACCAACTATTTTCCCACTAGTTATCTTGTTTATTGATAGTTATGTTACTTGGATTTGAGTATAAGTGTTGGACACGCACTTGTCATACTCATTTATTTATTTTTTGTAAATTTGAAGTGTACAAGTGTCATATCATTATCCGAGTGTTGAGAGTCCGACACGGGTATGGTAAAATAAAGCAAAGAGTCCATGTAACATAAATTGTTTAGTGATTTTGGCTTGTTTTTTTAACATCTAGATCTATCCTTATGATAAGCATATGCTTGATATACAAAATCAACAGTATGTCATATTCAGCAATGAAATTTCCCATTTAAGTCCCTGAAATCTTCACCTCCTCCGCTCTACCAGAATTTCTTATTGAAGCTCCGTCAGTAATGAAAGGTGGGGTAAGGGGTTTCCAAACAATAGAACAGTAATAGCTAGCCATTCTGATTTTTAGAATGTATAAATCGATGCCCAAAGTAAATCTAAATGAAGAAAAAATAGAAAATCAAGACAAGACATCATATATAGGAAAGATACAAACATTTAGGAAGATTAATCCTTGATATCAAGCAGTTCTGGCGTAATCATGATTCATGACGAACTGCTTAAGCAGACTTTGCTTTGAGCTGATATCTCTGGAGAAACTTTTTGCATGCTTGGCCGTTGTTATGGATTGGGATTCAAACATGAGAATGTTATTTTCACAACAGAGACCAGTTTTTCTGCTACAGCTTGTTTCTTAGGAGAAGATAGATGCTGGTCCAACCCATTCTTCAATAGTAAATGAAAGAGGACAGCCGATCTAATGAAAATTAAAGAACCGGGAAGACAGCCGGTCTAATTAAAATAACCATGACAGCCGGTATATGCTGGAATTAAAAAGGAAATCGTGACAGCCGGTATATGTTGGAATTTAAAACGAAACCGTGACAGCCGGTATATGCTGGAAATAAATTCCGTGACAACCGGGACAAGTTGCAAAGTAAAGAATCGGGAAGGGGCCGGTCTAAGATAATAACAACCTGTCGACAGGTGGAAGACATTCCCATCATAATCATTCATGCATTTGCATTTATTTTAATTATTGCTGCATTATTGAAATGCTGAGGTGTGATGTATCATCGTGAAAATAATTATAGATGATTGAGTCTCACAGAAAGAGACAATTATGATGAAAATATTATTGAAATACTGAGGTGTGATTTATTATCGTGAATATAATTATAGATGATTGAGTCTCACAGAAAGAGACAGTTATGATGAAAATATTATTGAAATGCTGAGGTGTGATGTATTATCGTGAATATGATTATAGATGATTGAGTCTCACAGAAAGAGACAGTTATGATGAAAATATTATTGAAATGCTGAGGTGAGATATATTATCGTGAATATAAATATAGATGATTGAGGTATCACAGAAGAAGATAGTTATTATGATAATATTATTGAAATGCTGAGGTGTGATGTATTATCGTGAATATAATTATAGATGATTGAATCTCATTGAAAGAGACAGTTATGGTGATAAGAACCATCTAAATGATGGACTTTATGATGTGAACCTCATTACGAGGTAATTATGAGATAATTGATGGTCTTAAGGTGGACCAATGATTGAGAAGAAGATATTGATAGAGGATGAATCTTATGTCATGTGTAATGATAGTAGAAAGTTTTCATCAGGTTATGTGAAAAATAAAAGATTAAATATTAAAGAACTATTTATAAAATTTGGAATACTTTTAGTAAATTTAATTCACTGAGCTTGTGAAGCTCACTCCTCATTGTACAATGATTTTCAGGTAGCAGGCTTGGCAAATAATTTGGTGAGCTGAGGTTAAGAAGAAATTATTTTCTATAAGCCGCGTGCGTGTCATCATCCTCAGACTAATGAGAAAATAAAAATGAAAAATTTATTTGTAAATCTTCATGTATTTTACGTTGTATAGAATGTTTAAAGATCGGATTGATGTAAAGTTATTTTGGTGATATTTATTTTTATTGTTGCATATATGTGTCGTGCTGGAATTCTCAAAATGTGATGACACCGTTTCGGGGTGGCCAACCCGAGATGGGTCGTTACAATTTTGGCATCAGAGTATTAGGTTTTTAAGATTCTGTAGACTGCATAAAAAGTAAGAAAGTGGAAGATTAAAATAAATTATAATGAACAATCTGAGGATGACACGTGGACATGCTAGTGCTAGAGTTAGAATTGTTGATTTGAGAGGGCGTGGTAGGCGCACAATATTTTGTCAAGTCGAGGTTAAGTTTGAATCTCTGGTTTCTAAAAGGGAACGTGCTAATAGTATGATTGATATTAGTAAATGTGTGAGAGAATCTAAAATTTAAGGAGATGAGCTAAGATATGCTCTTACTCATGCTCTTGAGAAAATGAATGTAACAGATGATAAAGTTGATAGCTTATAGCATAGACTTGATGAACAGGCTAGTGCAATGCCTGATGTTGTTAATCCAGTAATGGTAGACATTTAAAAATGGGGAAATGTGAGTTTATGCATGAGATGCAGGGAGATATAATTAAGCTAAATGCTTTGTTGTTTAAAGGATCTATGAATCCTTTTATGCTTGAATTTCGGGAGAAATATGTAGAGAGATTATTTGGTATTTTAGCAATGACTGAAAAGCAGATGGTTGTCTTTGATTTGTTTGAATTAGAAGGAGAAATTTTAGAATAATGAGAGGATACAGATGTTGATAGACCCTTAACTTAGAATAGGTTTAAGGAGATTTTCTTTGATAAATACTTTCTTTAGACCTTTAGAGCCCAACAAGATGAGATTTTATTTATTTGAGGCAAATGGATTGGCTGTGGCTCAGTATGATAGGAGATTTGTGGTTTTGTCGATGTTTGAACCAAAAATGGTATACCCAGAGGAGAAGAAGTGTAAGAAGTTCATAGATGAACTATGTTTTAAGATTTGATCAAAACTCTATTACATGAGGCAAATGAATTATGTCATATTAGTGGATATATGATTTTAGATTGAGAGAGATGTGATGGAGATTAAGGGAAAGAGAAATAGTGGTTCAAGAGGCTTAGACATGAAGGTTATAGAG
This sequence comes from Bretschneidera sinensis, assembly GCA_023935145.1. NCBI lineage: Eukaryota > Viridiplantae > Streptophyta > Magnoliopsida > Brassicales > Akaniaceae > Bretschneidera > Bretschneidera sinensis. Next base: position 111,792,793 of record CM043697.1, read on the forward strand.
ATGGTGATAGTATGAGTGTGTAGGGTGGGAGACCACCCAGAGGAGGCGTTCCTTGTCACAGGGAACTGAAATGCAGAGTTAGAGGCAAGCAGGATCTGTTGCTTGCGTAGCTTAGATTAATATCAGGGGGACCCTTAAATTTGAGAGACAGGTTATGGGAACATGAAGTCATGGTAGAGGAAGTACGTATGCCACCAAGGGGAAGTGACAATCTGATGTATGATTGGGAGACAGAAGTTTGTTTCAGATATATTCAGGTGAGATATTTATTCCAGAATTGTCAAAATTTGAAATGCTTTATGTGTGAAGAAGGTGGACATGTCAATGTTGGTTGACCTTGATGCAACCCACTCTTTTGCATCAAGTATTCATATAAAGTTTATTGAAGTATATATTAGTCATTGGGTGCAAAATATTTCTGAGATAATCATAAATGCTTATAAAGGTTATCCGATTAGAAAAAAATATGAAGCGGATTTATTATCTTTGAATATATATAATTTCATTTAATGTTGAGAATGAATAGATTGTCGATGAAAGAAGATAGTGTTCAAAATATAGACATAAGAAGTTTAACTTTTAGAGAGAAAATGAAATACTCTCGAATTATCTTATTTTGCTCTGACCATTAGGAGATGGTTGAAGAAGGATTGTAAGAAGTTATTGGCATACATAATGGATCCTAGAAAGGAAAATAGAAAGTTAGAATAAATCTTAGTGGTGAAAGATTATTCTAATACAATTTCTTGATGAGTTGTCTAGGTTGCCTCCAAGTAGGGAGGTTAGTTTTTCTATTGATGTGATACTAGGATAATCACATATATTTAATAGCACCCTACGGAATGGCAACAGCTGAATTAAGAGAGAGGAACGTACCATTTTAAGAATTTTTTTGAATAAATAATTTTTTGGACCTAACATATTTGGGGAGCCCCTATGTTGTTTGTGAAGAAAGAAGATGGAACGATGAGATTGGGTATAGACTACAAAAAGTTGAATAAGAATAAATACATTTTTTCCAAGATAAATAAATTGTTTGAGAAGTGCAAGGAGTGAAAGTATGTTCTAAGATATATTTGAGATCAAGTTATCACCTGTTTGATAATAAAAGAAGGAGACATGTCTAAGACTGCTTTTATGACACGTGATGGTCATAAGTTGACTAATGTTCCAGAAACATTCATGGACTTGATGAATCGAGTGTTTAAACCATATTTTAACAAGTTTATGGTTGTTTTTGATTTCCGGATGTATTATAAGGAGGAAGAACAACATGTGAAACAATTAGATAGTGTGTTGGAGATTCTGAGGAAAGAGAAATTATATAAAAAGTTCTCTAAGTGTTGGTGTTGATTGAATGAAATAATTTTCTTGGAAATGAAATATTGGGAAATGGATAACAGTGAATTTACAAAAGTTAGAGACAATGTTAAGTTGGGAGAGACCAACTAATGTGTCTGAGATCAAAATCTTCTTGGGGTTAGCTGGTTATTATAGAAGATTTTTTCAGAAATTTTTAATATTGAAATACGGTTGAATAAACTGACCAGGGAAAAAGTAAGATTTGTATGGTGAGGGAAGTATGAGAAAATTTTTTCAATTACTAAAGGAGACATTGACTACAACTCTAGTATTGATGTTTTCCTTCTGGTGATGAAGGATTTGTGGTGTATTGTGATACATCACATCAATGATTGAGATATGTGTAGCATAGGAAAGTTGTGGCCTATACTTCTAAAAAATTTAGGATTCATGATAGAAGTTTCCACACTCATGCTTAGAATGGACTGTTATAGTGTTTACTTTAAAGATTGGAGACATCATCAGTATTGAGACACTTGTGAGATAGTCATGGGTTATAAAAGTTGGACATACTTACCTAACCAGAAGGAGTTGAAATGGAGGCAGAGATGGTAGATGAAGTTGATTAGTAACGACGATTGTACAATCTACTATCATCTAGAGAATGAGAAAGAGAAATATATCTGGTCAATTAATCATTGAGTTAACAGCTAAAAGGATTAAATTGGTTAGAAAGAACCGTAAAGCAGCACAAAGTAGATCGAATAGCTGTTAATAAGAAAAGTTGAGTCTAAGGTAAGTGGGACCTTATGAGGTTGTTAAGAGGGTTGAACTAGTTGTGAGTAGCCTGGAGTTGCCTCCAGAATTAAAACATTTATATAAGATATTTCTTGTTTCACTTTTAAGAAAGTGTGTACATGATGAGTATTATAATATTTCAAGCTAAGCGAGAGAAATTCAGAAAGATTGGGTGTATATACATGTATCAATAAGGATTTTAGAGAAAGGAACAAGTTTTGTATAATAAAGAAATTGCATTAGTTCAACATCCTAGAGAAAATTGTTAGGCTGTGTAGAACCTTTCTGTGGAATGGTAAGTGTAATGGTATGAGGAAGGGTCTTGTAGCTTGGGCTGCCTTATGTAAACCAAAATCTGAAGGAGGTTTGGGCTTAGTTGACTTGAAATCCTGGAACAAGGCACTCCTGACCAAAGTCCTTTGAAACATCCATATGAAGAAAGACTCCGTATGGATCCAGTGGGTACAGCATTACTACCTGAATAACAGCTCAATCTGGGAGATTCTAGTAAGAAAAGATGGCTTCCCTCTCTGGAAGAGAATCTTGGAGATTAGAGATGATCTAATTGCCCAATCATCCTCCTCCCTGCAGGCTCAGAACAGACTCATGGCATGGAGGGGTCAGGATGATCTGTGCATCAAAAAGGTCTACAACTCTATTAGGCTGCAAGGATCAAAAGTCAGCTGGGCACCACTGGTACGGTATGGCCACTACCCCCCTAAAATGTCCTTTATCTACTGGCTGACTATCCAGAACAGGCTCCTCACCAAAGACAGACTGCAACTGGATGGTGATGACATGCTATGCCCCCTTTGTAAAGAGCAGAAGAAATCAAGAGATCATCTCTTTTTCTCTTGCAAGATCAGCAAGGAAACCTGGGATGCCATTAAAAGGTGGCTTGGCTGCAGAAGGCAAATGAACACAATTGATAGTGCAACCAAGTGGCTCCAAAAAGTCAGAGGGACTAGCCCCCCTGCTATAGCAAAAAGGATAGCTCTTCCATGCACAGTCTATAACATTTGAATGGCTAGAAATTCTAAATAGTTTGACAACTCCATTGTTTTTGCTTCTAGACTTATCAAGAAGATTCAGATTGTAGTCTATAGAATTGTGTATGCAGCATGCCCACAGATTAGGCTTATTTTGTAAGCATTTTGATTACCTCATTTTGTTAGCTTTTGTATAGGCTTCCCTTGTAAGCTTATTTTTGTTTATGGTCTTGCTCTCTGTAAATCTCTTGGGTATGCCCAATGATTATTTGTAAAGTTTTGGTTAATACAAGTTTTATTGTACTGATAAAAAAAAAAAAGAAATTGCATTAGTTCAAGTACAGCGATGAAATAAGGATGTTGAAGAGATTACGTGAAAGTGTGAGATAATTATGAAGAAGTACTATTCACAATTGTTTCTGGAGCAAAGTAAAGAAATTTCGAGGACGAAATTTTTGTAAGGTGGGTAGAATTGTAAGACCCGTATTCGTAAAGTAAGGGTAAAGAAGTAAATTAATAAATATAGCATGAAATTAAAATCATATAGTTTACGCAAAAGATTTAGTATTGAACAAAATAATTTAAAAAAAAAAAATTTTTTTGGGACATGGACGTCATTAAAGGATTTTTGGGATGTTGATGTCATTAAAGGATTTTTAGGACGTGGATGTCATTAAAGGATTTTTTGGACTTCAATGTCATTAAAGGATTTCTGAGACGTGGACGTCATTAAAGGATTTTTGTGACGTGGACGTCATTAAAAGAAAAGAAGTAAAAAAAAAAATTTGGATCCGAATGTCCAGAAGAAAAAAAAAGAACGAAAAGAAAAGAAAAAAATTATTAAAAATTTTTTTTTTCAAAAAAGAAAAAGTCAGAAAAAGGAGGAACAAGTGGAAGCACCTGCTGCCACTTCGTTTTCAAAATTTTAGTTTCAAAATTTTAGTTGGCCTTTTATGGCTATAATGATGGCCATAAATGTGCCTTGTCGTTGGGTGACAATATAATTAGGGAGGGGCCACTGAATGTAATATTTTTCTGGCCGTTTGAGAATTTGGGAGAAGGGCTGAAACTGAAACCGCGTATATATAGGCATCAGGTGTAAGCGCTAAGCTTACTTAACAAATTTTGTTCAATTCCTTTTTAGTTTTCTTTTTCCTTAAACATTTGGGGACTCAAAGAAATGCTGAAAGAGCAAAATTTTGAAGAGATTTTCTGCGGAATTTCATATAAGATCATGAGAAGCTATCAGTATTATAAGGTAATAACGTAGTATTTATTTTTGAATTTTTTAGCATATATGAAATTCTCGGAGCTCAAAGTGAGAATTTTCAAAGGGAGTGGTTTATGATGAATTTAAAAAATAATTAGAAATTTAATACAAATATTATGTCAGGTGTTGACTATCTACAACGGGAGAAATTTTTGAGAAGATCGGGAAGGACAAGAAGGTGACCCACGGGTAGCTTTAAGTGCTACGGGGTGAGTTGAATTTACTTTAAGTAGGCTAAATAAAAATCAATTATTTGGTGACAATATTAAATTTAATTATTAAAATATGATTGGGTGATAGATAAATCTTTGGGTGGATAAATATAGTATAAATGTTGGAATCGTAGAAAATTATTTTGTGAGAAGAAATATTAGTAGAAAAATGAGTTGATTTAATTAAAAGTGAGAAGTGAAATTCTTGATGAGCTATGGTTGAGATTTTGATATGAATTTTTGAGGAGATAAATTTTTGTGGATCTTAACAATCTTTGATGGATGAAATTTAGTGAATCTTGACAAGTTTTAATGAGGATTTGATGTGATTTGGGATGAGAGAGTCTTTGTGGAAAATTTTATATAAATTTGAGAATGATCAGGAATGTTAATTTAATTGTTTTAAAATTTTGTTGTTTTTATGTTACTATTCATATGTTCATTTGATATCATTGTTCATATGCATATGCATTAAATGAGATAAAAAAGATCCGGGAAGGCAACCGGTCTAATGAAAGAAAAGAATTGGGAAGGCAACCGGTCTAATTGAAATAACTGTGACAGCTGGTATATGCTGGAATTAAAAGGGAAACCGTGATAGCCGGTATATGCTGAAAATAAATTCCGTGGCAACCGAGACAAGTTGCAAAGTAAAGAACCGGGAAGGGGCCGGTCTAAGATAATAACAACCTGTCAACAGGTGGGAAGACGTTCCCATCATAATCATTCATGCATTTGTATTTGTTTTAATTATTGCTGCATTATTTAAATGCTGAGGTGTGATGTATCATCGTGAAAATAATTATAGATGATTGAGTCTCACGGAAAGAGACAGTTATGATGAAAATATTATTGAAATGCTGAGGTATGATGTATTATCATGAATATAATTATAGATGATTGAGTCTCACAGAAAGAGACAGTTATGATGAAAATATTATTGAAATGCTGAGGTGAGATGTATTGTCGTGAATATAAATATAGATGATTGAGGTCTCACAGAAGAAGACAGTTATTATGATAATATTATTGAAATGCTAAGATGTGATGTATTATCGTGAATATAATTATAGATGATTGAATCTCATAGAAAGAGACAGTTATGGTGATAAGAACCATCTAAATGATAGACTTTATGATGTGAACCTCATTACGAGGTAATTATGAGATAATTGATGGTTTTAAGGTGGACCAATGATTGAGAAGAAGATATTGATAGAGAATGAATCTTATGTCATGTGTAATGATAATAGAAAGTTTTCATTAGGTTATGTGAAAAATAAAAGATTAAATATTAAAGAACTATTTATGGAATTTGGAATACTTTTAGTAAATTTAATTCACTGAGCTTGTGAAGTTCACTCCTCATTGTACAATGATTTTCAGGTAGCAGGCTTGGCAAATAATTTGGTGAGTTGAGGTTCAGAAGAAATTATTTTCTATAAGCCGCGTACGTGTCATCATCCTCAGACTAATGAGAAAATAAAAATGAAAAATTTATTTGTAAATCTTCATGTATTTTACGTTGTATAGAATACTTAAAGATCGGATTGATGTAAAGTTCTTTTGGTGATATTTATTTTTATTGTTGCATATATGTGTCGTGTTGGGATTCTCAAAATGTGATGATACCGTTTCAGGGTGGCCAACCCGGGATGGGTCGTTACAGTTTCATAGTTTTTTATTGTTTCAAACATAATAAATATAGAATCGCATAAATTCCATAAAATTTATAGAATTCATTTAAAGTAACTTTTTTTTCTCGAAGGATTTAGATTTATAGATTAGAATTCATTTACTCTGATTCAACTCGATATAGTTTAATTGATTTGTTGACCAACAAAACTTTTCTTTATAGATTTCACACTAACTCACATAATATTTTTTCAATAGTTATATTGTTCACTGATAGTGATTTACAGGGTATAATATATTTAATCTGATTCAACTAAATATAGTCCATGTCACATAGACTCGGGTATGGATGTCAGACTCGTGTATTTTTTGTAAATTTTCATAAATTTTCTTTTAGGTTGAAATGTTCAAGTGTCATACCCTTATCTGAGTGTCGAGGGTCTGACACGGATACGGCAGAGTAAAGTAAATAATCCATATAACATAGAATATAATTGATTTGTTTTACTGACAGAAAGTTGCTCAAATACAAGCTTAGCCGTGAAAATTTGTTTTTTTACACTGACAATGTTGATTCAACACATTCATGGCTTCAATATTTTATGACAAATGATAGAATTTGGCAAAGAGATTTTTTTTTTTTCCATATTTCCTAGAGTTTATATTGATTAGCTGAGTATTAGAAACTCACCAAACACTATTTTTCAGGATATCTGTATAAGAGAATTTCTTGTCCCAAAACAGAATTACCTCAACTTTCAAAAGGTAAAAAGAAGCATAGAGCAGTAAATGAAACAGAGATCTTAAGCATTACTAATATAAGAAAATATGCAAATATAAGTCATTGAGACTGAATTAAGTACAGGGAAAGGGATAGACTGCAAAGTTCAAAATCTAAATTGAAGAAAAAAAATAGAAAAACAAGACGTACAACACATAAGAAAGATGCAAAGGACGTTTAGGAAGATGAATCCTTGATATCAAGCACTTCTCCAAGAGTAATCATGATGAACTGCTTCTGCAGACTTTGCTTTTGAGTTGATATCTCTTGAGAAACATGTTGCATGCTTGGCCGGTTTTGTGGATTGGGATGCAAGCATAAGAATGCCATTTTCACAACAGAGACAAGTTTTTCAGCTACTTCTTTCTTAGGAGAAGAGAGACGCTGGTCCAATACATCCTTCAATAGTAAATGATGAAATTTTGATAATGATGATGACGAAGACGATGATGAGAGGGATGAGATGAGATCGCCTGGATGTCTGCCCATCATTATTTCTAGTGTCACCACTCCAAAGCTATAGACATCACATTTTTCATTCACTTCCATCGTGTAAGCAAATTCTGCAAAGAAAATCAGTAATCAACATTGATTTTGGATTATTTTTCATTTGATCACCAATAATTATAGATTATTACTAAATAATCTGCACAAACAGAAGGAAAGAAAAAAAGAAAGAAAAAAGGAATTAACCTGGAGCCGTGTATCCAAAGGTTCCTGCAACAGAAGTCCAATTGGATGAGTGACGCCTCAGAACCCTAGCTGTGCCAAAGTCAGAAACATGAGGCTCATAGTCTGAATCCAACAAAATATTCTTGCTTGATATGTCTCGATGAACTATTGGAGGCGAGCAATCATGATGCATGTACGATAAAGCACTTGCCATGCCTTCAACAACCGTCACCCTTTTAGTCCAATCAAAGAATGTCACTTGTTTATCATTGCAGAGCATATTTTCCAAGCTTCCTCCTTCCAAGAACTCATAAACCAAAAGTGAGTGCATAGAATGGGAACAAAAACCATAAAGCTTGACAATGTTGCGATGGCGTATTTCAGTTAAAGCACGGATTTCACTTGCGAATGATTTTTGATTGACCATGCCACTATCTACCAGTGGGTGTAGCTTTTTTACAGCAACAACTTGTCCTGTTGACAACTCAGCTTTGTAAACGCTTCCATATCCTCCCACTCCAATGCAATGCTTGTCGTCAAATTCTTCCGTTGCTTCGATTATATTTTCATACACCATTCTCCCATCATAACTCCAAATTGAAAATAAATTCTGAATTTCTTCTACTCTATGCTCATCTCCTCTAGTTCTCCCTCTTCTAATGGCATAAAAAATTCCAAGAATGGTAAATGCAAGAAATAGTGTGCATAAGAATGGGACTACAATGAAAACCATAACTCTTTTATGACCTTTTCGATATAGATTGCGACTAATCAAAGAGGGGCATGCCTTCAAACCACTGGCATTTCCGCACAAGTCTTTGTTATTCATAAAAGCCTTCGCTGGAGCCTTTCGAAAGGCTTTATTGTTTGGAATTGGACCCTCCAATCGATTATAAGAAATATCAACTAATGTTAAGCTTGATATATCATCAAAAGTTGATGGAATTACTCCAGAGAGCTTGTTGTGGGAAAGGTTCAACTTCTCTAATCTTTTTAATTCCCCAACCTGTGATGGAATCTCTCCTGTCAAGAGATTTTGGCTGAGATCAAGGTTTTCAAGAGAACGCAAATTGTTGATCTGAATTGGAATACCTTCCTTAAGTTTATTTGCGCTCAAGTTCAAGTAAATCAGTTTAATGCATTGTCCCAGTTGGCTTGAGACAGAGCCGCTCAGTTTGTTAGCTGCCAAGTTAAGTTGTTCTAGATTTGACAATTTCGCAATTTGTAAAGGAATGTTACCTGAAAGTTTATTACCATCCAGTGAAAGATTGAACAACAAAGTCAAGCTTCCCAGCTCCTCTGGTATCTCTCCAAATAGATTATTAGAAGAAAGGTCGAGTGCTTGTAGTTGAATTGCCTTTCCCAGATCAAGCGGAATCACACTCGAAATATTGTTGTTGGAGATTTTCAGGCTTGTCAAATTATGACAATGACCCCACTTCCATGAAAGTTCGCCATAAAATTGGTTGTGGCTCAGATCAATGTAGTTCAAGTTGGGGTATATGCCAAAATCTTCTGATATATTACCAGTCAATTGATTTCTTTCGAGCCTGACTCTGAATAAGCTTGTGCAGTTTTTCAAGCTTCTAGGGATAGGGCCTTTTAAATGGTTGTTATTTGCAGTAAACCTTTCAAGTAATTTACCTTTGCATATGTCTTGTGGTAAATACCCTGTGAAATTGTTATCAAATAATTGCAAAGATTTCATCTGAGTAAGATTGTTCATTTCCGAAGGGAAAGGACCACTAAGTTTGTTTTGACCCAAGCGCAAACTCGATAGGTTCGTCAAGTTTCCAATAGAGGCAGGAATGTTACCTGTAAGATTGTTACCTGATAATGAAAGGTTATTGAGAGACCTTAGCATCCCAATTTCTAGAGGTATGGAACCAGAAAGTTGGTTGTTGTACAGGTACAAATCTGATAGATTTGTCAAGTTTCTAATGGAGGGAGGGATATTACCTGTAAGAAGGTTTCTGTATAATATAAGTATATTGAGAGATCTTAGCATCCCGATTTCTGGAGGAATGGAACCACTAAGTTTGTTGTTGAACAACTTCAAAGTCGATAGGTTAGTCAAGTTTCCTATAGAAGCAGGAATTGAACCTGAAAGATCATTGTCACACAAATGGAGATTAGAAAGAGACCTAATGTTTCCAATTTCTGTGGGAATATTTCCAAAGAGAGGATTAGTAGACAAGTCGAGATAGGTCAGATGGGTAAGGTTAATGATGTTTGGGGGAATGGTTCCATAGAATGAGTTGTTGACCAGATCCATGCTTTTAAGGTTTTGGAAGGACGAGAAGGTGAAATCACCAAGTGTTCCTGTCAAACCAGACGATGAAAGATTTAATTTGGTGACACTTCCAAATTCATCGCAACAGATCCCATACCAATTGCAGGGATTGATCCCGACCCAAGAAGACAGGACTTGTTGGCTTTGGTTGTCAAGGCTATGTTTCCATTTTAGGAGAGCCTCTGCTTCTTTCCCTCCTCCTCCTGCTACTAGTTTGTGTCTAACAGTAGGAGCAAAAGAAGTTTCAGAAGAAGCAAAAGCAATGATATTTGGAGAAGAAAGAAAGATGGCGATGAGGAAGTGAACGAGTTTGGAAGAAAATGAGAGTGGATTCTCTAATAAGGGTGTCATGGCTTCAGTTCTAAGGGTACTGAAACGTTTATGCTTTTGGGATGAAGAGATTTGCCTCCATGGAGATGAAATATTTATATGAAAAGAAATGGAAATATCAGAGGTTTCTGCCGTGTTTTGCGGGGTTCACTAATAGTCTACCTACTAATATTTATCACAGTTCAAAAAGTTTCTGTGATACTTTTCAGTCTATATCAACTACATGAAAAATACCGAATGTACGTTAATTAATCAAGACCTTGACTTAAAAAAGTCGTCTGGTTATCTTCTTCTCTTTCACCATAAGGAAGCAAAAATTTATTATAGCTTAATTATTGTGTTTGCAGTTTTACATAATAAGAAATTTATTATACCAATAATTCATTTTAAAAAAAAGAAAAATTTCATATCAGTTGTCACAAGTCTCATTGATAAAGTTGTTCGAGCTTTCCTTTGGCTGAAGTTGAAACTTGACCTCACATGCAAGCTATGTAGGTAGGAGATGTGGACTTCGAATGATCAGTTGCTCATCGCCATTAATGTGCCTTCCATATTTCGTCAAGAGTTTTGGTGATAGCTTGAAAATTATGTGGTCACAGATACAACCTACATGGAATGGATTGTGAATCATTTAATTTATTATTATCAAATATACTTTTCCATCTATAACAGCTACATGAAATATACCAAATGTATCCTAAGTCAAGACTTTTGATATAAAAGTTCTGTGCTTATCTTCTTCTCTTTCGCCATAAGGAAACAAAAATTAGAGAATTTTATAAAGACCTGACCTTCGGCTTTAAAACACATTGGTTAAGTGAAGGGAAGCTTTAAAACATGTAATCTAAGTGAAGAGAATAATAACTTATAAACAACCTAGTCACTCTCTCTCTAGTCAATCTGGGATACCAAGATTTGACCCTATCTTTGAGCGTCACAATCTCTCATCTTTTAGGCACAAATATAACTATAACAGTTTAACCTCTCGCTTAACACAATATTGTTTGTTTTGACACAGTATGCATCATAATAGACCATTAATCTTTCAATCTGAAAAGTAAGAAAAATAAATTAATTGGGAAAATATATTTGTTAACTTGGGACTTAAACGAGTGATTCAAATTCAAAGAGGACTTATTGTGATAGGAATTTAAACAGTAGTTTGAGCATTTTAGTGATTAATTACGTGAGAATTCACTGGTGAAGACATTTCTGATAGAAAGTTGACCATTTCAAAGGAGAAGGTATGATGCGTTTAGTAAGAGAGAAAAGCAAGAGGAAAGAAAAATGGGTGGAATGCATTTTTTTTTCTTGTTTAGTAGAAGAGAAAAGTAAGAGTGATGAAAACTAAGGGGATTGATGTTTTCCTATAATATATACAAATCATAATCCTCCCAAATTTAGAGCACTGGACATTGGAAAATGAGAGAAAAAAATATGAGATTATTATTTTACCAATTTTTAGCCACTAATCCTTCAAATTAACCTTATGGAGGGTATAATGGTAGATACTATTTTCATTTTCTTTCCACTCATTTTCCCACTCTATACTAAAACAATATTTCCTTATAATTTTTCGTCATTTCTACTAAATACATGGAGAAAAAAACAACTGATCTTCTTACTTTTCTATCTTTTTAGTTTTTAATTCTTTCACTTTTCGTTTATCTCACTTTTCTTTTCTGCTAAACACATCTTAAAAACTGTAGGACACCTTAGGGCATTGTTTTCTATATACTTACCAATATTAATTCCAGATGCACCCAGAGCAAAATGCCTTGAAGCCAAACATTTGTTCCAAGCCGGACCCACAATAAAGAAAAACTGGAACCCGGCCTTGTGCAGCTTTGACATCTTGCAAGTTGGCTCAATAGAATTATTAATTGGCATAGTAGTAGATAAAATTTTGAAAAATTGAGAAATTATATTAGTTAGATGTTTCTTGCATCGATTCAACATCAAGAAAATGGGGAATGATACAGCCAATGATTCACCATCCAATGATATGATGACACATGGACAGCTTCTCTCCAATAGTCTGATGAGATGTGAACAACTCCGCCCCCAATAGCCTGATGACACATGGACAAGTAGTTGATGAAACCATCATTATTCACGAGCTCTCTTTGGCAGAACTATAAGCGTGATTACAGGGATTAGGCCATTAGTCTAATGACACGCAGACAACTCCCCCCCAATGTCCTGATGACACATGAATAAGCAGTTGGTGACACCATCGTCACTCACGAGCTCCCCTACACAAAACTATAAGCATGATTACAGAGATTAGGACATCCCTGGACACACGACTAGATCCTCCATCGGAGGAACGGGATTTCCGGGATCGTCTCATCCCCAGCATGTGGCCAACCTCGACCTCTGAATACTACAAAAGGCCCAAGGTATGTGAATCCAAACCATCTTCAGTTTTCTAAAACTCATTACTAAAACACTGATCATAATTCTCTCACTTTTCTCGAGACCTTGTATTGATAAGAGTGTCGGAGTGTCCTCGGAGGCGTCACCCCTCTTTCCTCCGGTGACTCTCTAGTTCACCCATATTTCCTTGTGCAGACCGTTGAAACACCAACATCTTATACAGTATAAGATAGCTAGCCAGACATCTTCATCGACTACCCTTTCCACCTAGAAAGGTACACAAAAAGCTTGTCTGTCATCTAGTAACTCTTCATCTAGACTATGGGTCCTTGACTCTACAGCTACTAATCATTTGTCAGGTATTACTGATGTTTTCTCTAGTTTTTATCACTCTTCATCTTTGCCTACTATTACTCTTTCATATGGATCTAAAACTACTGCCAGTGGCATTGGCACTGTGCACCCTAGTTATTATATGTCTTTATCATTTATCCTTTATGCTCCGTTTTCTCAATATAATTTGATATCTGTTAGTCAGCTTACAAAACGTCGTAATTGGTTTGTTACCTTTCTGAAAAAATTAGTTCCTACTTTGAGTCAAGTTTCGTCTTTAGAATATAAGTAGTGTCAATTGTGTAAACATCATCGTGTGTTGTTTCCTTTTCGAATTAATAATCGCATGTCTAGTCCTTTTATGTTAGTACATTATGATATTTAGGGTCCAAGTTGTCTGACTTCTAAACTTGGATTTCTATATTTCGTTACCTTTTCGGATGATTATTCCAGGCTTACCTGACTTTATTTAATGAAAGTCTGTTCTGAGTTGTTTTTTATTTTATTTTTTGTGTTAAGATAAAAACCCAATTTGACGTATTCGTTAAGATTCTCCATAGTGACAATGCTCGTGATTATTTTTCTAAGCCTTTTACAACATTTATGATTAAGTTTGGCATTATTCATCAGTCATCTTGCTCTCGTACATCCCAACAAAATAGAGTTATGGAGCAAAAAAATCATCATCTTATGGATACTACTCATACTCTCTTATTTAATATGCATGTCCCCAAATTATTTTGGAGTGAGGCCATTATGACCGCATGTTATCATTGATGGTCAATCCCCCTCACTCTGTGCTTTTTCTTATATATGTTACCTTATACTTACCTCATCATATTTTTGGGTTAGTTTGTTTTGTTCACCAGCTCTGTCCAGGAGTTGACAAACTTCACCCATGCTATATCAAATGTATTTTCTTAGGCTATTCTCATACACATAAAGGTTATCGGTGTTATAGTCCATCACTGTAAAAGCACTTTGTTTGTGCCAATGTTATATTCTTTGATTCTACCCCATATTACTTCGAGTCTCATTCTATCTTAGATCTTGCTGATTTATTTCCTTATCCATTACCTGTTCACATGCCCTTGACATAGTCAGATCCTCCTCCATTAGTCTCTTCGTCATATGTTCTTTCATTGTAAGTTTACTCTCATCATCTACACCATTCTGCCTCTACTACTCTACCAATTGCTGCCTTGTTGACAGATCTCGATCCTCCTTGTTATTTCATTTGCAAAATTCATTAGTTATGATCGAATTAAAGCTTACTTAATTCCATAACGAAAATGAATTTTAAAGCTTATTAGCTTTCTAAACATAAAAAACTGAACTTGTACTTTCAAACAAATTCCTATCTCAATTTGCTTGGAGTTGGTAATGTGATTTGAAAGGCATACTTTGATGAACAATAACAATTGTTTATTTTGAAATGATAGAAAATGTGAGGCATATGAACAAGATGAACACTAGCCCATAAAGAATTGTGAGATAAAGCATTTATGTTCTTTATGGCATCGTTTGGGTTTAGATTTAAGTAAGCTTAAATCATTTTGTTTAAATCTTTTCCAGGTAAAATTTGTTTTTTTTTTCAGAGTTAAGCAAGTTAATTTAAGCTTGTTTAAATCTGAATCAAAACTGACACCATATGTGATTTCTTTTTTATGTAGCTTAACTGTTTGGCTAACAAAAGGTTAAACATATAAAAAAACCAAGTTTTTAAGAATAATCAAAAGTTAAAAAATATTGTGCAGTAGTAGATTTTAAAAACTGAATTTGTTAGATGCAGAAGCTTCACAATTTTTTTATTAAACATTAAACAACTTAAGTTTTATATCTCTTTCATCAAAATTTGTTTCAAAAACTCTTTTAACTCCAAACAACTGAAATTGATGTTAGGCGAAACGGTACTTAGTGGGCTATGCTTAGGTTATTAGATTTTTTTTCCTTGATTAAAAATGGTATCCAAGGGCATAACTTTTTCATCCTTTTAATTTATACATATATAGAGTACATTTTTGTATCTTTTGAGACCAAGTCCTTGGAAAATCAGGTGTATGACAGGCAGATAGCAACACATTTTAGTTAGTATTTTAATCGATTGTCCAACCTCCCAGATTTCCGATGTGCCAAAGGGTTCACCATATCAGGACTTCAAGCTATAACTTCTAATATGAGTAAATGATTTTCATGTTGCAATTTGAATGAAGCAAGACAAATGTGATCGCTATGAATGTGAGTGCTTTCCATGTTGAATGGACAACATGAGTGGCGGTAACAATTTGCATGCAAAGTGTTGCTTGTCAGTCACGTCTCACACGTGAATGAATCGCGAATGAGATCTGTGTCTGAAAAGCATTCACACGAGTCATGACTAACGTTAGCAAACTCCATTAGTTATGAAAATGCTTGATTAAACTGGCATGTTCGAAATTTTATTAATAATTTTGAAAATTTTTATTGGTAACATTGATATAGACGTGAGACTCAAAAAATAATATTACCAATAAAATTAATAAAAAATTAATAATAACATTCCAGACGAATCTAACCAGAAATTATTATAAATCGAAATTATGGTGAAAAAGTGGAATGAGGAGATGTTTAAGACCATCATGGGTTAATTTTTTTAATATATTTTAAACGAAACGAGATATGAGCAAAAAATAAAATAAAGCATCGTCAAATATTAAAAAAGCCATTAAAAATCACTATAATTTAATTTAGCAGGTCACTCATTTGACCTGCGAGTAAACCCGACCCAACCTAAAATTTCGTGGGCCGGGTCTAGTACGGGTAATTTTTTAATGGGTCAAAAAATCGAAACTCATACCCACCTTTTAATAGGTAAAAAAAGTGGGTCCAACGGGTCCGGATCCAAATTTCCACCTTTACTTGCAACACATTATTTCATCATCACTTAGGCTTTAATTGGTAAAGAAGAAAAGTGAGAGAAAGGAAGAGGAAAAGAATGGAAAAAGAAGAATATTGATGTTTTCCATCATAAGTTTGGTAAACATGGAGGAAAACTAATAGGAAAGAAGAAAATGATCAAAAAAAGATTTATTTTAGCTTCCACTTCCTAATCCCCCAATTTGGGAGAATGGTAATTTGTACAAGAAAACACCAATCCTTGAAGAGAGAACAATATAAAAGTGCTTCCCACTCTCTTTTCTATCCGCTCTCTCTTCTTTCTTCTCACTTTTCTTCTCTACCAATCATAACCTTATTTCCAAAAAAAAAAGAAAAAAGGGTAGTGAGGCAGGACTTGTTTGGGCCATTGTTTCTTATATACTTACAAATATTCCAGATGCACCCAGAGCCAATGCCTTAAAGATATCTGTTCCACGCCGGACCCCACCGTCAAGAAAAACAGGAACCCGACCTTGTGCAGCTTTGACAACCTGCAAGATGGCTCCATGAAATTCTTAAATCAGCATAGAACTAGATACAATTTTGAACGGATGCAAAATTTGATAGATATTTCCAGCATAGATTCAACATCAAGAAAATGGGGAGAACCCATTATTAAAAATTATTTTATATTTCAGAATGTAATATATACGTGCTGCCTAACATTAAGTAGCAATATTCCAAGAAGGAAAGAAGGAAATGCAGTTCATGAATAACAATGAGGAAGAAATAGCTGCTTTTTAAGCATATTCTGGAAATAATTAACAAGTTCAGATCTGAGAATACATGTATATATCACGATGAAAAAATAAAAGAAGAAGAAGAAAGCGATTAGATGTGAAATTACATAACTAAACACATTACATTGGCCGATAAAGATTTACAAAAAAAAAAAAATGTAAAAAATTTAAGAAATTGTAAAATTTTGGTAACTTTAATAATGTGATTAGTTATGATCCCAGTGCAAACAAAAGTACCTCTTCTAATGCCATAATAGTTGCAGGGACATAATCAAGCTGACGAGCTCCATGATTGGACACAATGATTCCTGAAGCTCCTGCTTGTATGGCTAGCCTCGCTGGATTATCATCGGAGAATAGTAGAATTATACGAAAAATTTGTCAAGAAGTTGAGAAAAAAAATAAATCAGAAGATAAATCATATCTTTATTTAGGAGGGAGTTCACTTACTATCCTCAGCAGTAAGTACACCCTTCACTAGAATAGGCAACTGGGTGATTGTTTGAAGCCACTTCACACCCTTCACTAGAAATCATTTTCTTGCCGTGGACGACTTAATTACATCTCCTTTCGTCTAATCACATATCTTATTAGCAGGTAATTTTATTATCCAGACGTGACCATTCATTGACGTCACCATGCCAAATGTATCAGGACCACAGATGAGATGTTCTACCATTACTGGTAAGAGCCTAACCATTTCAAGTTTTTACATATGGATTGTTGAGAATCAATGTCAATGTTAGGCCTAGCTGCTGGCTTAGAGTGGGAACAAAGCAGGCCCAGCTTCAAAACCAATCTCCATTTCCTCCACCACATAATGTCCATGTTGAGAATCAATAGTAGCCCACCATAAGTAATCCCCAACCCAATCTAAAGTCCAATAGTATTGTTCAAACCCATAGCTAGTTTGATGATGTAATTGCTTACAATTACAAAGTGGGGCAAAGTTAGGTATGTTGCTATTGGTGAGGTTGTGTAGAAGACAACATAATGAGGTGCTTAATGGATGATGTGGAAGACAATATAATTAGGTGCTTAATGGGTGATGTGGAAGATAACATAATTAGGTGCTTAATGGATTTGTGTGGTAGTAAATAAATTTAGTTTAATTATATGTGTGGTGTAGTTTTCATTTGGCTTGCTATAAATACTCAAGTCCTCAAGCCTTGTAATTCATCAAGAAGAAAAACAAAGCTAAGTACTAAATAAGAAAAGCTTTGCTAATTAGTGTTTTGTGAGTTCTCTTTAGAGTGTTTTATTTTCTTCTTCCTAAAAATAGTTAAGAGTTTTGTACTCTACTTATTCAACAATTGGTATCAGAGCGGGACAGTCGGTACCGATTTTTTTTGGAGTGAGTTTTCTTGAGTCGTGAGAATTTTGTATTCTACAAGTTTGTATCTTGAAATCAAACTTGCTCGGTACTATCAAAATTTTACCGACACGATGGGTGATCTTCAAGTTGTTGGAGGGATCAAGAAACTCAACAACCAAAATTACAACATGTGGGCAACGTGTATAGAGTCTTACCTTCAAGGTCAAGACCTTTGGGAGGTTGTCAGTGGTGGTGAAGTTACACAACTGGAGGCAGAAGATGCCAATGGCGTCTTGCAAAAGTGGAAAATTAAAGCAGGCAAAGCGATGTTTGCTTTAAAGTCCACAATTGAAGAAGAAATGTTGGAACAAATCCGGGATGCCAAAACACCGAAGGAAGCATGGGACACTTTTGTTACACTCTTTTCAAAGAAGAATGATACAAGACTGCAACTTCTTGAGAACGAGCTGCTATCGATGGCGCAACGTGACATGAAGATTGCCCAGTATTTTCACAATGTGAAATCGATATGCCGTGAAATTTCTGAATTAGATCTGACGACGTCTACTGGGGAAGCCAGGATAAAGAGAATTATTATCCATGGTTTGAGACCTGAATACCGAGGGTTCATTGCCGCTGTACAGAGATGGCTGACACAACCATCGCTTGTTGAGTTTGAAAATTTGCTTGCAGGTCAAGAAGCTATGGCCAAGCAAATGGGAGGAGTCTTGCTGAAGGGTGAAGAGGAAGCGCTCTACACCAACAAAAGCAAAGGCAGTTTCAAGCGGCACACTGGTGGTGGATCTAAAAATGATGGTGACAAGGTGAAAAGTCACCAAGGAAAAGGAGGCTCTCGTCCATGGGGAGCTTCGAAGAATCACGATAATCGTAGAAAGTTCGATGGCAAGTGTTACAATTGTGGAAAGATGGGCCACATGGTGAAAGATTGTTGGGGCAAGAAAAATCCTGTTGAGAGTAATGCTGCTACTTCCAATTCTAAGGAGAATAGCGAAGATGGTTGGGATGCCGAAGCATTGTTCGTTATGGAGGAAGAAGAATTAGCTCTCACGGTAACAACACCAGAACGAATTGACTACAAGAATGATTGGATCGTAGACTCGGGTTGCTCAAATCATATGACAGGTGATAAACAGAAGTTGCAAAACCTGTCTGAGTACAAGGGAAGTCGTGTGGTGGTGACAGCTGAAAATTCAAGGTTA